>JASCZW010007044.1:0-128732 GCA_034211315.2 Aedes japonicus | reverse complement strand
CAAGTTACTAGTGGTCTAAAATGCGAAACTAAATAGCAGCATCATCTCTTTGGCAAAATAACGAACTATATTATCTTATCTAAAATTTAGCTCTTACTGAGCATCAAAACTTTCTTGAACGTAGCTATTCATTAAATATTGATCAACCTTAAGAGTTACAAATGAGAAGAAAAATTTGTATTTTCCATTTACTTCCAACTACCTTTGCTTATCTTGACAGATACTCGAATAACTCGAATACCTGGAAATACCTTAGAGGTACTATTTTGGTATTGTCTTACCTCAAATTGATATTTGCATAGCATTGTGGGAACAATTTTATGGTATCATCCTCAGGTATTTTATCTCTTAATCTGAGCTTCTAAATATCAAGGCCAGTTATCAAGTTATTCGTTCCTGCTCGAGTAGTGATTTTCACGACTAACAACTTCTATTCTGTACCTTTAATTGAAAAGTAGTTTTCTGACAGATTGTTACAAAAAAATTGGTCTATATGTTAAGCTGAGCACTTAAATAGTAAATAGGTAAGTTGAATTCTCAGAGTGATTCAAACAAAAATTTGAATCTTCATTTTTAAAATAAGTCTTTTAAAAAATACTTTTAAGAGCGTATTAAGGTTTGTTGGTGACAAAATCTGGACACCCTTAAATGTGTTTGTCTCTGGAAATACTTCATCATCGCGTGAAATATTTCGCAGACTGATGAATGTATGTCTGTTCATTGTGCAAATCCATTTTTGATGATATTTACTACAAGCTTTTAGATCGAAGATGGTGTCGAAAGAAGAGCTAGTGCGAAAAGCAATTGTGTGCGGTCGCAATGAAGATCCGGATCTGCCAGTAAGAGAATTTGCAAAAAAGCTTAATTTTCCTGCAAGCACTGTCCATAACGTTCTCAAATCTTTCGATACACGTTTGACAACAGCCAGGAAGGCTGGGAATGGAATAAAAACGGACCTCAGGAAACACCAGCAGGACGCGAAGGTGAACCATATATTGCGGAAGAGACCAGATCTTTGGTACGTACTGTGACTAGAAAAATAAAATTGTCCCCAACTTCCGTGCATACTTCCAAGCACCGACAAGTTATGAAGTCGTTCAAGGTGAAAACTGCACTGAACCGTAATAATAAAACGAATGTGACAACTAAAACCCGGGCTTGCAAGTTGTATTTGACGAAATTTTCCTGCGTGATAATGGACGATGCAACTTATGCGCTGGAAGCCTTTAAGCAGCTTCCCGGAATGTATTATGTATTATACTGCCATGCAACGAAACGGCGTAGAGAAGCATTTCAGAACGAAAAAGGCCAAGTTTCCCAAAAAATATTAGGTTTGGCAATATGCAGCTGTAACTAGAAATTAGAAGAAAAATTAGTATCTTCCATTGATTTCCAACTACCTTTGCTTATCTTGACAGTTACGCATATTTCGTTTACAATGTGCAGACTTCTTCAGTGTCTCGTACTAATAACTCACCTTGTCTAAGTCGAGTTATTAATACGAGACACTGAAGAAGTCTGCACATTGTAAACGAAATATGCGTAACTGTCAAGATAAGCAAAGGAGTAGTTGGAATTAAAAGGAAAATACTAATTTTTCTTCTAATTTCTAGCTACACGTATTCCACTAAACAGCTCAAACCCTCTAGGATTCGTGCAGCTGTGGTCAAGCAAGCCAAAGCTTCATCACTACCGGAACAGCAAGCACGAAAATATACCGTGAATGCCTAAAGATGCGATTGTTACCATTCCTACGCAGCCATGACGCTCTCTCGCTATTCTGGCCTGATTTGGCATCTTACGCCAAAGATGTTTTGGAATTGTTTTAAAGTGAATGGAGTCCATGTTGTACCAAAAGGGGCGAATCCACCTAACTGCCTGGAGTTGCGACCTATCGAGCGGTTTGGGCTCTCGTGAAGAAACTACTCTCTCAATATAAACAACAAGCAATGACTATAGAAAAATAGCAGCTGCTCTCTCAATATAAACAAAAGCAGCTAAATCGGTTGCAGAGAAGTCTGTGCAGACCCCAATCGCTGGAGTTAACTCAAAAGTTCAAAGTTTTAGGATGACTAATAATGCACAATCAAATGAATAACGAATGCATCTTGAATTGAACTAACAGCAAATTTGTTGTATTCCAAATTTAATCTGTTCAGATTTTGTCACGAACAATCCTTTGTAGAGCGATTGTTATTGGGATTACAACTAACACTTCAATTAATCTCTTTTTTGAAAAATTAAATAAAATTAAACTGGGAAACTTTTTCAAACTTTCACGGGTGTCCCAGAAAGTATGAGTATGATTAAAAATTGTTTATTTTTTAATTATATTTTAATGTTTTTAAGATATATTTTTTAAATAATTAGAAAAAAAGTATGTTGGTCTCATGACATACATCATACTTATTTGTTCAACATCACATTTAGGATACGACATAATCAACTATAGTACGACATAATCAACTATAGTACGCCGCGGCTGCCGCTCTCCAACCTCGGTCACGCCCAATGCTCGCCAGATCACGCTCCACCTGGTCCGCCCATCGTGCTCTCTGCGCTCCACGCCTTCTTGTGCCCACCGGATTAGTAGTGTACCCCAACTTTGCAGAGTTGTTGTCCGAAATTCTTGCAACATGCCCTGCCCCCCGTATCTTTCCGGCTTTGGACACCTTCTGGATGCTGGGTTCGCCGTAGAGTGCAGCGAGCTCGTGGTTCATCCTTCGCCGCCACACACCGTTCTCCTGCACACCGCCGAAGATCGTCCTTAGCACGCGTCGCTCGAAAACTCCGAGTGCTTGCAGGTCTTCCTCGAGCACGGTCCATGTCTCGTGTCCGTAGCGAACCACCGGTCTTATTAGCGTTTTCTATATGGTGCATTTTGTGCGGAGGTGAATCTTTTTAGACCACAGTTTCTTCTGGAGCCCGTAGTAGGCACGACTTCCACTGATGATGCGCCTTCGAATTTCACGACTCGTATTGTTGTCAGCCGTCAGTAACGATCCGAGGTAGACAAATGCCTCCACCACCTCAAAGGTATCCCCGTCTATCGTGGCATTACTTCCTAGGCGGATCTAGCATGTATTTTGTTTTCGACGTATTCACTGTCCGACCTTAGCTGCTTCGCGTTCCATGCGGGTGTACAGCTCTGCCATTGTTCCAAATGTTCTTGCGATAATGTCCATGACGTTCGTAAAGCACACAAATTGACCAGATTTCGTGAAAATCGTACCCCAGCTGTTAACCCGGCTCGTCGCATTACACCTTCCAGAGCGATGTTGAATAGTGGGCATGAGAGTCCGTCACCTTGTCGCAGTCCCCGACGAGATTCGAATGAACTGGATAGCTTACCCGATACCCTTCGGCAGCTTTGCACACCGTCCATCGTTGCTTTGATGAGTCTGGTTAGCTTCCCAGGAAAGCCGTTTTCGTCCATAATTTTCCATAGCTCTGTGCAGTCGATACTGTCGTATGCCGCCTTGAAGTCGATGAACAGGTGATGCATTGGGACCTCGTATTCACGGCATTTCTGGAGGATTTGCCTTACGGTGAAGACCTGGTCCGTTGTTGATTGGTCGTCAATGAAGGCGATTTGATAACTTCCCACAAACTCATTCGTTTTAGGTGACAGGCGGTGAATCATTGCTCGATAAAGTTCTCTCTCAGTATAGGGTGTCCCACATCAAATTGCATCACGTAAAAACGCTATAGAAAATTACCTAGTTGACCAATCCTCTTTAAAATTTCAAACAATAAAAAATAACATTGGTAAGCTTTTGGCAAATTAATGTTATTCAATTTACCGTACGCAATAACCGTACGCACATTACACTTAACTCCACTCATTAGGTTCTGTACAACATCTGGTTGCAGTTTGGTCTGTACGGAAACCCACTTTTTCTTCATGTCTTTCTCAGATTTGACCTCTTTGGGATGCTTCCGTTGTGCCTGTTTCATAAAAGCCCATGATTTTTCAATTGGTCTTAGTTCCGGTCCGTGGGGGGCATATGTCTTTGGGAACGAAAGTGACCCCGTTGACTTCGTACCACTGCATGACAACATTTGAATAGTAGCACAAAGCTTCATCCTGCCAGAAGATCTTACGGCCCTCGTGTTGTTTCAACAGAGAAAGCAGGTGCTTCTGTTGACACTCTTTGTGGTAGATCTCTCCGTTTACAGTCCCGGTAGTCACGAACGGCGCACACCGTTTGCCACATGAGTAGATCGCTTTCAAAATCATGTATTTTTTGGCAAACTTTGAAAGTGTTTGCTTCTGTACTTCCTTAGGAACATCAAACTTGTGCTGGACGATGAAGAACAGGAGTCGCCGGAAGCCTGCCTTGACGTAAGTCGCATCATCCATGATGAGACAATGAGCTTTCGTCGGCATCTGGGTGTACAGTTCCGAGCCCGTTACTTTCCTACCGTATTGTGCCGTTCGTTTCGATTTGAAGCCTTCTGCACTTTATACCCCAGGCAGCACACAACCATCAAACATGATTTCAGCAGCTCTGATTCCGTTTACTGGGTTGAAAACAAGTGTGCTACTAGGGACGTATGCAGTTCCTCCCGGTCCTTGGCTCCCCAGTAGCACACATGTTGCCATTAAGTTGAGAAAACATAAATGTGCCTTTGTTAGTCATAATCAAGTTGCTGCAACGAATTATGATCGTGGTGTGCTACTTGGGTCTCTGAACGAAAGACTTGGACAGATTGAACTTTTTGGCCACACCCCTGACCGAAGCATTGGGTTTCGCTTTCACAGCACGCTTGTGATCCTGATCACTAATAGAACATCCATTCCCACCGCATTTATCCTTCCGTTCGACGCTTAGAGTATAGTAGTAACGTTTAATCACACGACTAACCGTTGACTGCACGATTCCGAGTTGTTTTTCGATGTCCCGATAAGAGAGTTGAGGATATTCCAGGTGCTTGGGCAAAATGAATTCTCGACGTTGCTTTTCGGGTGACGCCTTTTTTCCAATTTACGAAAAATAAAAATACAACAACGCGTCGCATCAGTGGTCTGAGTCAACGTAAAAATTTCTTTCAGAGTATAGTTTAGATGTCAGTCGATCATTTTACCTTGGTGTCGATGTGCATATTATTAACTTTTAAATTGGAGCTTTGAAAATGGCGTCCCGGCTACAGGAGCTGCGAAATCTTGTTTTGGACAAGTGGTTAGAATATCTTAATCATTCACAGAAACGAATCGTGAATTCGGTCGGGGTGACGCAACAAACGGTGTCAAATGTCATCAGCAAATTTCTACTAACCGAAACGGTTCAGAGAAGGAAACCAAGTAGTCGGAAAGGAAAACACACAAAAAACAAGATGAGAAACAAGTGGCAAAAGTATACAAAAGAATGGCGGACATGTCGGTCAGAGATGTTGCCAAGTCTATGTAGCTAAGCCAACTGAGCAGGACATTAAAATGAGATGTAGACTGTGGTCATCCAAATCCTCGCCGAGATGATAGAGGACTCGAAAAAGCGAAAAATCGGGCCCGAAAGCTTTATTATTCATTGTTAACCAAATATACAGGGTGCATCGTACAGGACGATCAAACATAAGTGAAGGTTGACTTTAACAAATTCCTGGAAATACACTCTGAAGTACATAGGAAGCCTAGATTCTAAATTTAAAGAACAAAAGATAGAAAAATTTGCGAAAAAACATCTTGTTAGACAAGCTGTACGTGCGGAAAATCAGCCAACCATTCATCTCAGCCAGGAGTATTAACAGTGGAATCTTAATCAAAGAGTGCCTTCAAAAACACTTATTGCCACATCTAGAGTAGCATTCCTTTTTAAAAACACCCTCTTTTGGCCCGATTTGGCATCTTGCCACTGCCGTACAGTGACAGAGAAACGGCACGAGGAGAAAAATGTCATTGTGGTACCTCGAGAAATTAATCCTCCAAACTGTCTAGAGCATCGACCGATCGAGAAATTTTGGGCAATAACGAAGGCCAGTTGGGCAATGGTCGGAAAATGGGAGAGAGCCAAAATCGGTTCGAAAGCAGAAGTGGACAAAAGCTTACAAAACCAGATCAGAGAAATTTGTCCAATCCGTGATGGCAGTAGTCAATTCGAAGGTCGAAAAGTTTGAGCCCACGGGTGAAATTTGAATCTATTATTGCAAAAGTGAAAAGAAACATACGTGACGGAAATGAATGTTGAGAAAAATATTTCTTTCGGTTTATGTTAAATCTATAAAGTTACCTTAACAAATGGAACGAAATCAATATCATTGTTCTTGGCGTAGCAGCCACCGCATAACATAAGTCTCAAAGTTTTGACAGAAGTCAAACCTCTCCATAATTGTTTCTGGGACCTGTCACTCAGAATGTATATTGATCAAATGTTCGGGGTTCTGCCAGATTGCACCAAGCGGCTCTTGAGCCACTCTATGTAATTTATCGCACACAATCCACACGGAATATTTTTTTCGGTTAATTATGAATATGGGTCGCTTAAATTAATCATTGGTTACGAATTTCAAGAACCACTGATGTGATTAATCTTGAAATTGAAAAGTTCTGTTTGAATATGTCGGACATAACTGATGATTATCGCTAGGCGTTTGGTGCGATTTGGCAAAACTCCGACAAAATGTGGAATGATAAACGAATTTGTAAAGAAATTTTTTGAAGAACTTCTAGGACTGAACACACAATCTTGATTGTTGACAATTTACCACAACAACATATCGTCGAATAAATATCTTCCGTGCTACCAGACCTCTAAAGCAACTTTAATTGATTAAATTTTTCTGTAGCCTACCGAACTAGAGCAATTTTTCCAACGTAGGGTATCCATTTGAAAATCAGTTATTTTTCTCTAACTTTTTTATATCAAATTTTTCAGCCAAATGGTTCTCAATTCTTCAGTTGTAAATTCTGATTTTATTTCACGCATTTTCTCCTGAGTTCTCCTAAAGCTTTTGGAGAATGGTTAAAGTTTCTTTTTCCGTGAAGTTTTTGAATAATTCACTGTGATAGTCACATTTCCGCCAGCCAACTATCACTCAAATTTGTAGCAGCCTAGGACAGGACCTGCCAGCTGTTAGTGCAAAAGTAAGACCATTTACCTGTCAAAAAAGACCGTTTTTTATTGGTCGCTTTGACAACCGCCTCCGTCGAGTTATGTTACAAGCAGGCAGTTTGTTGTTGGTTTGGCGGTGTTGCTAGTAGTCACTGCTTTTTCACCTTTTTTGTTTGTACAACTAGAACAAATGCGGAAATAAAAATACACTTTTGCAGTGGTTTATTTTAAATCTGTTCGAAATGAAGTGCAAAGTGATAAATTGTGGTCGAAGTGACGTGCCACATTTGGGTCTCCATTTCCATCGGTTCCCGAGAGATCGTTCGCCGAGAGTGGGTGAAGGCCTGCATAGGGAACGCAAGCGAGGAAGACATTCTCTTGCTTAATTTGCCGCAGAAATTCTTTGCAGAATTTGCCGCGTAAGCATCAATGAAATTCAATGAAACCTTATCAATTAACGTTTAGTTTGATGCAGCTTCATTTCCCGAACAACAAAAGTGTTTTTTTAATTACTTTTATTTTCAATAGGATTGTGCACTGTGTAAACATATCTGGCAACATTGAAGCGACCCCCGTATCATAGCAATCATAAATTTATAAGAGGTCATCTCTCTCTGAGCTGGCAGGTCCTGTCCTAGGTAGCAGCTATCGATTTAATTCACCGTGTGACAAGTTCTAGCAAGCGTGACTGTGTTTCTTTCCGAACACTTACTACGAAACAGTTAGTAAACAATTAGTCTAACTGAAAACAGTTGAGCTACTATGATCAAACAGCGAAAAATCCATTCACGAAATTACTCACCAATATTATCGGCAATAAAGGGTGTTCCGATCAAAATTTGGTCTACAATAATGTGTGTGAGTCGATCAAAGTTTTTAATAATAAGTCAAATTCTTGTTCTTTTTCAAGTTCAGTTAATACAGAATAAAAGGGAAATATTCAGCTAGGCTTCCTTTTTACGGAATGCGAATTGCCGAGACTTTCGTTTAACACCTGCCATAAGATTTTGCACAGTCTCCTTGTCCACTTCATTCGCCGCAGAACGCCAGTTTGACTTGAACTGTTTCTCGCTCACAACAGCTTCTTAAGTCTTCTTAAGGTTCCGCTTGACGATGGCCCCATATTGTTCGATTGGGTGGAGCTCTGGCGTGTTGGGAGGGTTCTTGTCCTTGGGCACCACTTGAACGTTGTTGGCAGAATACCACTCCTTGGCCTTTTTTCCGTAATGGCAAATTGTCAAATCCGACCAAAATAGAACGGAACAATTGTGTCGCTTCAGAAAAGGCAGTAGACGTTTTTGTAGGCATTCGCTCAGATACATTTCCTGATTGACGATCGTAATGTAAACGTTGCTCTTCAAGTCACAGGTACAAATGGCCTGCCTCACCAGATATTTCTTCTCGAACTTTGACAGTTTAATGCTTGAAAATATCTGCCACCTTTCCCCGTCCAGTGGCCGTATAAATTCATGTCCAGGAAGCTGTTGACGTTAGATTCATCGTCCTGTAAAACTTTCGCGATCGTGCTGCGGCTGACGTGTGTTGTTTATCGTCGTGATTTGGAGTCACCACTATTTTGTAAGTCGACAACTCAGCTTGTTTTTAAGCTATATCAACGGTTGAAGACGCCACTCTCAGCTTTTTGGTGACATCTCGGACGGAGAGGTTAGCGTTCCGCTCGAAACAGTGGGAAACTCTTTTTGTCGTCGCTGTGGCCTTCGGCTTTCGATTTTCCCTCGATTCAGCTTTCCTGGCTGTCGACAAACGTTCACTGAACACTTTTAATACGTTGGTAACACTTGATTTTATTTATACCACAATATTCCTCTAATTGGTCGCAGTGGTTTTCACGGCTCTACAAAAATTAAAAAAAAAACACTTAATTTAGCCACATTTTACAATTTCGTCAACTTGGTGTGAGAGTTGTTTGGATTTTCGCCATGCACGTGCAAAATGTTGATGCGTTGCTTCTCTTCCTTAGACGGCATTTTGATAACTGAAGTGTGGCATTACATTATCAAGCAATATAATACCGATCCTTTTCGAGTATCCTTTTTGAGTTACAACACATGTCTCACATGTGTCATAACATACCATCGCACTCCGTAAATTATTAAACATTTTCTCATTCCACTATCGTGACATAAACTGCTAGTACCCAAATTCTTGACCTACTGAGAAATTGCTCAGTCAATAAACATGAAACCTTCAAACCTTTTCCTTTTCCTTTTCCTTATTTTCAAACTCATTAAATTGTTAACAATAAACCCAAAACGTCACTTCGTTTGTTTTAAGTTTATCTTTCCACATTCTTCCGCACATACCGAAAAGTTTACCTAACAGAATTTCAATAAAAAACGGCACAGTCTAACTTCAACGATCGGTCTATTAACTTAAATATCCGAAGGTCCCTCAGAAGTGCTAATGCCTCAGAAGTGCTAATCTCAAAATCAAAATAGAGGCATAATTCAACACGTACACATCTTCATAATGAGGGGTGTACAAAAATGCACGATGAAAAGAAATGCGTCAAGTTCAAGTCGATCAAATTTTGATCGAAACACCCTTTAGAGACCATCATCAGGACCTAGATAACTTAGGTTATCCCTATTTAATACAAGCTTTTTGCTCTGACTTTTTTATTTCAAATTTGCCAACGAACTTGTTTTTGCGTGGTTTTTGAACTAAATAATATGTAACTTTTGATCGATAAATCTTGCCGATATATTTTACCTAAAGCAAGTAATTTAGGGTTTTCTTATAAAGTTGCACCCATTTCAAATGTGTTTTACTCAATAAAAAAATACCCTACCTCCAGTTTCCAGATATAATATTCAATAAGGGTCATTCCATATCAAGTGACCGGAGAAATGCATCGACCCTCTTCGATTCGAACAAAAATCGGCTGATATACTTGTTCTAGGCTATTAATCAAAAATCCAAAGTCTTAGACCATTCGGTGAACCCCTCGGCCCATGGGCTACCCCCATTTTTTTTTTTGAGATTTTTGAAAAGTCTATATTTTGTTTATTAAATATCTCGATAAATAAAAAAGCTACAAACAATGTTAGATACTTTTCTCAAAGGAAATGAAATTTGCTACCAAATAAATTTTTCAAATATTTTTCACAGTTTTGCCAACATTGTTATTTTTGTGGTTGAAATATTAAATTGAGTTTTTCTCAAAATGCCCCTACTTTTTATTCATATTTTATGGCTCCAATGTGTTCAGCAGACTTCTTTACATAAGAAGCACTTATCGAGAAAAAACAATTTGCTCCGTCATGGAGATATTGATTTATAAACATTTCATGATTTCAAAATTTGTATATTTAACCACTCTGATATAATCTGTTATACTTCATAAAGGCTGATCTAACAGAAAAGCAACGTTTAAATGTTCAAATAATTGCAGTTTTTCATGGCCTACATGATAATTTACAAGTTTGTTATAAATATTGCGTGAGATCAAAATAAACTCTGTTTAGTTGTTGCTAACATGCAGTGTTCAATAGGAGTGTGCTTAGAAAGAAAATGTCCGGTGGAAATCAACATCTTTACACTTCTCATAGTGAGAATGGCATTTATTCAAACTTCTGTCCTGTGTTCAAAGCTTGAAAACTGTGTGTAAAAGCCATGCAAATGAGTTTGGACGATTTTTCACAGCCAAGCAAAAACGATGCTGTAATTCTTTGAGCTCTCATGTATTGCATTCGACGAAAAAATAATTTCTTCCCACTATCACGACAAACTTCACCAACACGTAAACAATGTTTTTGAAGGTCGAAAAACATGCGCTCAATGTGACGAGGCAGTAAGAGCAAGAGCTGCTCTTACAAATTTTTAACGGAATTTGATGGACAAAGAAACACATGATAAAAATTGTAAGATTGAAAAGTGGTCATTAACAATGACAATTCTGGATTAACAATAGAAAAGGGCCTATCAACGTTTGTAAACAAACACTTTTGAGCCTACTTCCTCGCGAAGCGTTGGCCACCCACGCAAATCAATACCATCATCATGTTGGTGGTAAGTTTCCCCTATTCGACGATTCTGTAGGTTTGCGTGTGTGGCCAACGGCTTTCGAGAAAAAGGGGTTAGTGGTTGTTTACAAATGTTGATAGGGCCTTTTCTATTGTTGATCCAGAATTGATAAATTTATTATTTAAGATTCTGTGGAGATTATTATTCAGCTGGGATAAAAAAAAACAAATAAAACGTAAGATGGCAACACTGGACATTTTTCACTAATTGTCTATTTCCACTGGTATGCGGCTACGGAATCCAAATTGGAATCTGGCAATAAATAATTGCTAGCACAATCACCTATTGTGATTGCAATTAGAGTCATTTTCAGAAAAAAAAATATATTTACACTATTTTTTAACTTTAATTCATTGAATATAATACATGAAATATTTAAAAATCAATATCTTCATGACGGAGCAAATTGTTTTTTCTCGATAAGTGCTTCTTATGTAAAAAGTCTGCTGAACACATTGGAGCCATACAATTTGAAAAAAAGTGGGGGCATTTTGAGAAAAACGCCATTTAATATTTGAACTACAAAAATATCAATGTTGGCAACACTGTAAAAAATATTTGAAAAATTTATTTGGTAGCAAATTTCATTTCCTTTAAGAAAAGTATCTAACATTGTTTGTAGCTTTTTTGTTTATCGAGATATTTAATAAACAAAATATAGACTTTTCAAATACCTCAAAAAATGGGGGCAGCCCATGGGCCGTGGGGTTCACCGATTGGTCTTAAACTTTGGATGTTTGATAAATAGCCTAAAACAAGTATATCAGCCAATTTTGGTTCGAATCAAAGAGGGTCGATCCATTTCTCCGGTCACTTGATATGGAATGACCCATAATAAAAATCCTTTCAAATTATGCTAAAAATTAATTATTCTGTTTGCCCCAACCAGAGAGATCAACACACGAAAAAAGCCTATTTTTGTACAAAAACCATAGTAATTGTTCGATTGTGGCGATTTCAGTACCCCAAAAGTTATATCTATTATAGTTCTAAAATCGAAGCTAAGACAACTTTGCTGATAAATTTGAAATAAAAAAGTAAGAGAAAAATAACTGCTTTTTATAGGGACACCCTAACCTACGTAGGAAAAAAAGTTAGATTTTCTGTAAAAAAAAGACCACCCTAGTTTTCATTCACACCAAAAGAAGCACCTCATTATTCAAAATTACTTTGTTGAAGACAATTTTGCTCTAAAACTTCAAACCTAGGCTAAAAAGGTATCTCTCCAGTTAAATTCGCATTCTGAACCACTGTGCAATGAGACAGTGAGATTCGCCCACAAAAGTGGGTGCACAGGAAGGCGAATTGTATGAAAGACAAACTACGCACGATGCATGTTACCATTTAGAACGTCAGAATACCCCTTTGAGTTGGCTAACCGATTGGGGCACTAGAATGCAACATTCCGACATTCCTATTGTTTCATGGAGATTACCTCGAGTAATTCGCGAGTCACAGGTCTATTCCTCATTACACATAGTTTGAGTCATTTATATTACATAAAGAACAATTAAATATCGGCTCCATAAAGCTAACAGGATTGAGCCTTCCAAATAAACGAACTGGTTGAAAAAGATCTCCTATCAAGCTTGTTTGAACCTGAACTTAAGTGTCTTTGAATAATTTTTCATTTTTAACTGAATCCTGGCACGTTTCGGAAATTCGTTTGGCATCTACTCAATTTTTACCACTTTGACACCGTATCGGAGAGTTTGAAAGATTGGTACCTATCTACTCATAATAATTACACGTTGTTTTCATCTACCACTCAAGAGGGATTTCTTCTCTCTGAAAGTGAAATGATGCGAGGTTCGTCAATAAGCTATTTTGTTGACAGTGTCAATATTTAGCAATCCAAGAACGCAGCTTAAGGAGCTCTAATTTTGGAAGAATAATCAGGATCAGATTTGGAATAATTTGAGTTGGGTGGTGTTGGCATATGTAGAATAATAGAGCAATTAAGATACGTATTTGGATCTTAATTAAGTTTATTTCTGGAGCTATAATTTTTTTTGGGGATCGCTTCGCTTTTCCAAACACACGAAGCAATAAAAATCATCGTTGTTTGAATACGGTCCATCAATACGTATTGCGGAAACATTAATTTGCATTTGCATTTGCATGGCCCATTCCATTAGCTGTGCAAACAATTCCGCCGCTAGATTTAGCAATGTGGTTCCTAGCCTTGAAAAACAAAAACTCTCGAAATCAAAGCATGCCAACGAAATCACACCAACTGTTTGGGCTTGATTAAACGTTATCACCTCAGATGGGTTTGCCAAAACAGATATGAAATAGAAATATGTTGCGCTGTGGATGCAATTACCGTCGGTAATTTACCGGCACCATCAGGCCATAACCGCCGTTTTGAGCGAGGGAATTCGTTTATCAGCAAAAATACAATAGGGGTATTACTGTGCGCCTAATAAGCAAATACAATATAGGGTAAGGGATGTAATGTTAGCCTAGCTCCTTCATTCGGCCTATGTACCAAATGTGTCATTAATATAGCGATAATCAACAAAATCGTGTTGCTATTAGGATGACCGATGTAATCAAAGTAGTTGAGACAATATTAATCAACTATAGTGGTTCACTTCCGCGTGATTTTCGATTTCATGAACTTTTTGGGGCATCATGATTTTCACTGTTTATGCTGGAACAGATGATGTACACGATCTTCAAGTGATATAAAATATGGCTTAATCGAATCTTTAAAGCAAGTGATCGCAGTCTGGATGTACGAAAATAGTTACCCGTTATAACTCACTGTTATTATAGCTAAAACAACAGTTATTTTTCAAGAAAAATCATAGACCCAATGTAAAGGGACATATATTTTGTGTGTTCCCAGATATGGCCTGATGTATCAATAACGTAATAAAAAGGTTATTGTTGGCAAAATTTCAAGTGGAAATGCATATGTTTGCGGCTGCTTATATGCAAGTGGCTCATCTAAACACAAAACGAAGGAACTAAGTCGTTGTATAGTGATTTATAATGTTTTCATTATTGAATGGCTTGTAAATGATATATGAATATCACTTATGTGTTTCAAAGCAGTTTTACTTTAGTTCGTTTTGTGCAATGTTGTGTTAAGTAAAGCGAATACAGCTGACAATGCCTTAATTCATAAAATAAGAAGAAAAAACCATACAAAGACTGCATTTAGTAATAAATCTATCGAATGGGACAAAGTTGCATCCACGAATAGACCCAATTTGGTGCCTGTAGACCGACATTAAATCCATATCCCTTAAAAGTTTCTGGCTTTATAAAAAGAGTTGCGTTTCTTTTCGTGATACAAACTACCAAATGTCTTATCAAACATATCTTAGCAAGTGTAGAACTAGTTGAATCTCGCCTTCAGCTTGAAAACTTTAAGAGTTATGATGAAAATTGTAATCGATGGTTGCATAATAGGCTGAGTCAAGGGACACATACCCTAGGTATTTAATATTAAATGTTTCGTTGGCCTGTGATGCATGTTAACTTAGGGAAGAGAATGTATACGCGTAATGAATACCTCTTGAGTTTTAATTTACATCCAGAGATAAAAATAGAGAGCGAAACACAAAATAAGTAACATGATTATCTACTGGGTGTGGCAGAAAAAAATGCGAAATTTATGTGTATGGTATTTCGTTCAGATCCCATTATCTGCTACATTATACAACCTCTGAAGTATTCCAACCATCTTCAGTAATTGATCCTGATCGACTATTTACAGTTCAGCAGAAACCTGGCAGGCTACTTCGTACTTTTACATAGTTGAGATAATTTTGAATCACGACTTCGTTTTGAAAATGGCCTGTATAAAAATGGTATTAATGGTTGTAGAAAATTGTAATACCAAAATGTTTTGATTTATTGGTATGATGTCTTTGGATTAGTTGTGGATAATAGTTTGACCATTTTGAAAAAAATATACGTTGTAATAAGAATTAAAAACATGTAAAAATAAATAAATAATTTTTTATTTCATCACGCAAACCCAAGAAACCAATTAAGTTGTATTCAAACTGTACAGCATTCCTCCCGGCTTTGTTGATAAAACTACATTCAAAACTATTTTGGCCACCTCCTATATACTTTTTTAAGGCCGAAATTTGTACAAAGCGGTCCACTCTGTAGACGGCGGTGAAAACAAGATAATAAAAGCTTCATAAGACCAAAAAAATTTTGAAAATGTTCCAGTGAAAGATGTTATGACCACTTGAGAACCTTCGTAAAAACCATTGGATGCAATGAAAACCAGCATACTGCCAAATGCCCACAGCTGTCAAACTTCACTGTGATATCGGAGTTGGTTTTTGTTGTTCAGCTTTATTCAATTGTCTGCTCTTCTGATTCATTGTACATTAAAAAATATCTAAGAAAAAAATTAGTGTTGCGGAAAATGTTGTTTTGAAGCCAAAATACTTTTTCACATGGACGTAAGTAACATTTGGAAGAAAAATGAGAAAATCAGCATTGAACTTTTTTGAGTTTATTTATATTCCTATTTGAAAACCGGACATGTTTATCCCAATTCAATTTCACTTAATGACACATTGGTAAAAGATATTACATCACTGTGCTTAAAAATTACTCTAGGAGTAAAAATTCTAGTTTCATTTGGAAAAATATTTCTTACAACGGTCTGCAATCAAAAACGATAATACGTCATTTTGATAACTCAGTACGATAGATGGCGTGTTACTTGCGTCAAAATGATACGTCATTCTGCGAATGACAATGTAGATACGTCGAAATGTTACGTCAAGTTGTCATATTTCACGCAGATACGTCGAATTTATCAAAATGACGTATAATTTTTTTCTGCAACAAACGCAAAAGTGATTTTACACCGTTAGTTAGTTAAAAAATTAAAAAGTTAGTTAAAACTTTCAGAAATAATCTATCAGAAAGTTCAACAAATATGGGCATGTTTACATGATTTTTTAATAACATGCCATGAACAACGCGTTTGTTTTCATTTTGTGACTTACGTCCTTTTGAAAAAGTACTCGAGAAATATCCAAAGCAAATTCGGTTTTTTTACAGTGTATCATGCTTCAAATTATATCATTATGCATTTAATTTTATGGTGAATATTGGTACGATAAGAGACGAAAATTAATGCGCCTCGGAAATTATGCGAATTAACAATAACAAAAACAAAATTAAAACAAATATATTCGATAGATAAATCATGAACTTCGTGCAAACTGAATGAATTTCATAAGGTTATCTAAAAAAATGTCGAAATTGTTCTCAGATCTACGGCTCATATAAATAACATTTAAAATTTGATGCAATCATTTTTCCACATTTCAATTGTTTCTTATATTCCAATATGGCGATTGGAAAAAAATCACAGATTTACCAGAAAGCCAATTTATCTATGCTACTATTAAACTATTTGGTCATGTTTTTTTTTGCCGTTTTAAAACCACATGTCTTCCCTCAATGCCAATTTATCGTTTAATGCATTTACTGGAGGCGAAATGGTTTTAAAATGTTTGTAAACTGACCATAATAAGACAATATTAATGATTCCTAAAACGGCATTTCAAAACATCATTTTACGAGTTCATAAAGTCGGAATAAAACCTTTGATAGGATTAAAATGAATTTGAGAAAACAAAGTTTTAGGACCGCTGTAAACAAGTTGTGTAGGTTCTCATGAACCAGACCAAAATATGAAACCTGTTGAACGCTAGATCAAAGTGAGCAAGGTGTATAAGGAGAATGAGAAGAAGGGATGAGAGATAGGTCGACTCAAACGCCACTGATTAACTGAGATGCTAACTTCACTCGACACTGAAAATTTCTTGTCTCTGTTTTTTTCTATAAAACATAGTCTTTGAAACTATGTGATTAAGGGAATCATGTTTGTCGTTAGTTCAAGTCCGACGTTCATAACATTAAGATCGACAAAAAATGAAGATTTAATATGTGAAATAGTTGAACAAAGAACGTATTGTAGACTTTGTGTAGCAGAAGAATAAAAGTGTTTGAACTGAATAAAGTTGTAGTTGAAGTGTGAAAATGGTGTACTTACCTGTCTGAGCTGCCGGGAAATCATTTACCTAGATCAATTACCTGGATGATATCATCACCGTCGTTGTCGTCGTTGTAGCCTTTATTGTCGCCGTTGTGCTTGCAAATAGGAATGTGCAAAGAAATAGGAGAAACTGGGGCACAAGTGCACCGTCAGTTGTGAGGAGCAGAATATCGTGCAAGTGAAATTCACTGTTAGAACGCATACGGTAAGGTCACATTATTGGTGCAGTGACCAGGATTGCGTTTCGGAAGTGACGTCGCACAGGTGCGGCCATCATGCGCAGTCAGATTGATTTACGGAAGACGTACTTACGTGTGTACGTTTGCTGTATCAACTGCTGAAGGGCAGGGAGAGAAACGTTCAGGCTATTGGCATGTCATATTTCCCGTGACTACTTGGCTTTCAACCCTGCCCTTACCTAAAGTACTTCTCCTCGAACTCAGCTTTCACTTGTCGATGTTGCTCCTTTTGCTCCTGATGTTCAATCTCGGTTTGGATCTTCTCGAAATCATCCTATTTCGCTTCGAGTTTTTTCCAGGCGGACCTTGATCTGGAATTCGTTTGGCGCTTCTGTTTTCTGCATGAACACTTCTGTGCGGTTGGGAAAACCGACGATGCTGTCTCGCTTGTCACGCTCGATTCCTCCCATGATGTCACGCTTATCGCTTGTGAACCTGTCAAACAGGCTTTGTATTTCTATAATTTCTCCACACAAAAACTGCTTCCGTCCGTAGCTCGAAATATTAGATCACCGTGTAGTTGCTCCGTTCTTCCAGGAACACCAATTGACCCGACAGATGAACTCCGTTCCACGCCTTACCGCATCAGAAAGCGATAGACCACCAAGTCCAGAAGTGTAATAGCAGTTCCGAGAAATGGAACGAAAATTTGAACAGGTAGGAATGCAAGTAGAAAATTGAATGTTGGACATGTACTTACCATGTGAGCCTGTCAATCAGGCCTCGTACTTTCAATTCCAACTTTTGATTGCTTTCATTGATGCCAACTTTCAATCCAATTATTGAAGCGTGATGGCTGCTTACAATTAATCTCAAACAATCGTGGTATTATGGCGACACCGATTTAAGTCGCGATTCCCACAGTATGGCGCGGGTCCCTTTGTCGTTATTCTAATTATTGTTGTTCTGACCTTGCTCACTTTGATCTAATTGTCAACAAAAGCTTTTAGCACCTCGTGGTGCCACAATAAAACCAAATAGAGTTCTAGTGACTTTCATGAAACTATTTAAAAAACTTTATATGATTTTGGCAATGTTATTTGGAAATATTTTAAGAATATATTTTTACATTCAATCCCACAATGATTGCTTAAAACGAGTGGTTGGCTGATCCGGGAGAAATGGAAAACAAAAAAGTTTTATTGTTTTAAAACTTTACCTTTTTTAAATTTTCACTGAAATTTCACAGCATATATTTCTTTTCATGTCAACACATTTGTACTATTCGATTGCATCTGCATTTTGACAGCTATGATTATTCTCAAAATTCAATGATCCTAAGTTAGTCGCACAGTTTTGAAAGCGGATTTTTTTTTGGAGAAATCTCTTTTATTTTTCAGTATAACGTCCCAGCATCTGATCAATACACTTGGTTCAACCCATGACGGAAGTGACTTTCTAAAAGGCCTGCAAAATACTTCTCTACGGTGGCTATAACCTCTTCGTTTGATGAAAAATGCTTTCCAGGAAGGATTTTGTTTTGAAGTGTGAGAACAGCCAGAAGTCAGAGGGAGCTAAATCTGGCGAATAGGGTGGATGCTGCAACATAAATCGTACCCCAATTCCCCAGAGAGTTTTCACTGATGGTTTTTGGGTTGTGTGAAGCAGAGAGAGTTTTTACACATTTTTTCATCAACTGGCCAAAGTTACAATAATAATCTGAGTTGATTGCCTTACCAGGTTGGAGATAATCTATCAATAAAATTCCTTTTGCATCCCAAAAAACTGACGGTAACAACTTCTTGGCCGATTTCTGGACACGAACTCGCTTTGCAGCCTAAGTGCCTGGTTCACACCACTGCTTAGCCTTTTGTTTTGATTCAGGATCATGGTGGTAGACCCATCCGCAGTGATGAATCGACGCAGAAAATCATTTTTATCCTTTCGAAATTGCATCAAATATTGCTCAGAAAGTTGGATTCGAACTTGTTTTTGGTTGCATTGTTAGCAAATATGCGGCACCCATTGTGCACACAGGTTGTGGAAACCCAAAACTTATGCCGGAAAATATGCCCATGTTGATCCATGTGGGGTCCTGAAGGGCGATACGGTCAAAATTTGGTCAATATCAACTTGACGTATTTCTTTCAATTTTGCATTTAAAAAACCTGAACACCCCTCATTTTGAAGGTGTGTGTGTGTAGAATGTTGCTCCTATTTTGATTTTGGAATTCACTCTTCAGTTGTCAAAATGCCGTCCAAGCAAGAAGAGCAGCGTATCAAAATTTTGCTCGCGCATCGCGAAAATCCGAGCTACTCGCACGCAAAGTTGGCAAAATCGCTAAAAGTTGCCAAATCAACCGTTACAAATGTAATTAAAGTGTTTGGGGAACGTTTGTCGACAGCCAGGAAGTCTGGATCGGGGAAATCGAAAACCGGAAGCCGCTGAGACGACAAAGAGAGTTGCCGGTAGTTTCAAGCGAAACCCTAACCTATCTCTCCGAGATGCCGCAAATAAGCTGGGTGTATCGTCTACAACCGTGCATCGAGGCAAAAAACGAGCCGGACTATCGACTTACAAGAAGGTAGTGACTCCAAATCGCGATGATAAACAAAATACGACGGCCAAAGCGCGATCCCGGAGGCTGTACACGACGATGCTGACGAAGTTTGACTGCGTGGTAATGGACGACGAAACCTACGTCAAAGCCGACTACAAGCAGCTTCCGGGACAGGAGTTTTATACGGCAAAGGAAGGGAAAGGTAGCAGATATTTTCAAGCACACGAAACTGTCAAAGTTCGCAAAGAAATATCTGGTTTGGCAAGCCATCTGTACCTGTGGCTTGAAAAGCAGCATTTTCATAGCTTCCGGGACTGTCAGCCAAGAAATTTACGTGAAAGAGTGTTTGAATAAACGTCTGCTGCCTTTCCTGAAGAAACACGGTTGTTCCGTACTGTTTTGGCCGGATTTGGCATCTTGCCATTACGGTAAAAGGCCATGGAGTGGTACGCCGCCAACAACGTGCAGGTGGTTCCCAAGGACAAGAACCCTCCCAACACGCCAGAGCTCCGCCCAATTGAGAAATACTGGGCTATTGTCAAGCGGAACCTAAAGAAGACCAAAAAAAACTGCTAAGGACGAGCAGCAGTTCAAGGCAAACTGGCTTTCTGCGGCGAAGAAGGTGGACAAGGTGGCTGTACAAAATCTGATGGCAGGGGTCAAGCGTAAGGCCCGGCAATTCGGATTTGGAAAAGCGGAAGCCTAACTGAATATTTTTCCTGAATTTTATACTAATTGAACTTGAAAAGAAATTTAATTTGATTTTTTAAATAAACGATTTCACCGATTTACACGCGTTTTCCCTTGACCAAATTTTGACCGTATCACCCTTTAGATCCTCATTTTGCATCACCTTTAAGTGATCGATATCCACCAAATTCAAATGATTATAGCTCTGGCTATCATTGACCGATTTCAGTTCTTTTGGCACCGTAAGATTCAAAAATTCATTCGCAAATTATCAGCATTGACCATTTTATTGCATCTCGTTCCCGTTAATCCGGATTATCGGGGCTGTGGTCTGGTACGCTATTTGGAAACATCTATTGAACTTGCGAGAATGAATGTCAAAATCTTTGGAATAATTCCTAGAAACTAATTCCATTCCATTGTGGGCCATATGCAGGCTTGTTTCTGCCACGTACTGCCTTCTCTAACAGATTCCCGTGGGGCCTAGAGTGGCCATGAACATATAAATGAAGAAACCCTGGCAATATGGGTATCGAAATTCATGAAATTTCACGGGTAGGATATTTCTCAACTTTTTATGGTTATCTGATGATTTGTCTTCGGACCGATCATTTCGAAAGAGGTTCCCATGGGGCCTCGAGTGGTCAATGACTGGTCATCAACATTTTCAGTAGAAACCCCTGGCAATATGGGAATCAAAATTTATGAAATTTCTCCAGTAGGATATTTCTCAATGTTTTGTGGCCATCTGATTATCCCCGGACCTGTCAATCCGGAACAGGTTTTCGTTTGGCCTCAACTGGTCATTTTCATGTTTAGAAGGAAACCATGACAAAATGGGTGTTAAAATTCATCAAATTTAACCAGAAATCAATTTTCAACGTTGTGTTGTCATCTGATAATTTTTCTCGGAATGGCCAGCCTGGGACACGAACATATGAAAGAAAATAATATTCGCTCCACAATGATTTTTGAAAGCCTTTTAAGTCCTTTAATAACGGTGCAAAATTTCAGCTCGATCGGTGAAACTATATTTTTGCGCACGAGGTTTCAATTTTACACAGGATTTTATATGGGAAATCTTACTTTTACATAGAATAATCTAGCGGGGTTACCCGTTGCCATCTAAAAATAAGTGAACCCAATTTTCTTCTTGAAAATTTTTCAAGCAAACTATTCTTCGAAGACTGCAATGCAATCCAACGATTGTGTTCATGGCTTAATATGTTCATGGCCGCTCGAGGCTCCACGGAAACCTGTTTCTCAAAGACAGGTTTGTGGACAAATCATCAGATGGCCACAAAACATTGAGAACTATCCTACTGGAGAGATTTCATGGATTTTGATACATATAATGCCTGGGTTTCTTTCTAAATATATTCCTGGCGAATCCAGGCCCCACGCGAACCTGTTACAGAATGGTTGTTCCCGGAACAAGCCATTTTCAGTAACAAGCATATGGCCCACAACAGAATAGAAATAGTTTCTAGAAATTATGCCAAAGAATCCTAGAAATTCAGTAGATGTTTCGATATTGTGTCTCCGTACCAGAACACAGCCCCGGAAACCCGGATATACAGGAACCCGATGAATTCAAATGGTTATTGCCAATAATTTTCCTAAAGCAAATGAGTGTTTGAATCTAACAGTGCCAAAAGAATTAAAATCGGTCAATAATTGCCAGAGTTATAATCATTTGATTTAAGTGGGTACCCGGGTACCCTGTTGATCACTTTAGGGGTAACAAAAATCGTAGATTCCTTCCCCTTTTACCCCCCCTTGCTACTATACAAAACATAAAAATTAGAGCATGTAAAACCCATAAATGGTGATAACCATTAATCCATACTGGTGGGGACCCGTATCACAACGCTTTTACGGTCTTTCTCTCCGAGGTCTCTACGTTAGAGATGACGAGAAAAATTTGAGTAATATCAGACATTGTGTATAAAAACAAACCCAAAAGGAGAGGGTTCCTCTCCCATGTACACATCAAAACAGAGTGTGTACAAACTACCGCTAGAAACTATCACAAGCTATCAGTGGTACATGAGCGCGATCCAACACGTTACTTTTGCCTGTTGAGGTGGTGGATTCGTCCGTGCCTCGACCTACCCCGCAGTGGGATGTTAGGCAAAGGTAATGTCTTTGGTTCGAGTACTACTTTACCAATGCCCTTCCACTAAATTTTCAATACTTCTATTCAATTTTCAACTTACCATACACTGACGGAACTTTCAACACTTTCTCTTCATGTCTTTCATTCTTCAGGGTGCGGCAGAAAATAATGTGAAAATATATTATATTTCTAACAACAACATTTTCGAGTGCAGTTTTCTTTATAAAGTCCTTTTAAAAAAAATTCTTTAATGTGTCCTCCATTTTTATTAATAACATCCTCCAGCCGACGCCGGAAGCCAGAGCATGCCTTTCGGACGTGGTCCTCCGACATTGACTGCCATGTGCGTGTTGTTATGGTTGACGTCAGGGTTTTCACACTAGGGTGTGATGTTTTGCAGGCTCGTGCTTCAACATATGCCCAAATCGAATAATCCAACGCGTTGCCAGGGATTAAGATCTGGACTGCTAGGGGGTCACAAATCCTTCGGCTAAAACTTCATGTTATCGTTCAACCATTGTTGGATTCGATTGGACGTGTGACACGGCGCTCCATCCTGCTGTACGACAACGTTTTGGTCCTCGGAGAAGTTGGCCTTCACCCAGGGAAGCACTTGGTCCTTTAAAATACCGATATACACTTCGGTATTGATTCTAACTCCAGCATCAATGAAAACAGGCGGCATTTTCAAACCGTTGGACGCCACCAAGCCAAACATCATGATACCAGCCGGATGTTTGGTTTGAAATTTGAATTTCACTTTTTTCGGAACGTTCTCAATTTTCTGCGGTGAAATGAACCGGTCCGTGCGGCTGTTGGCTACAGCATCAATGCTGAAAAGCTTTTCGTCGGACAACAGGATTATCAACAAGAAAAGAAATCTCCTGGAACGAATCACTCGTAGTTCCTTGACCCTGGTCACAATCAAGTGGCGTTTCACTCTGGCTCTGGAAAATGCATGCAGGTCTTCTTTGATGATTCTCCGCATGGATTTCTCCGAAATATTGGCTTCCTTTGCAAGTTTTCTTATGGAACGCACCGGGTTGCGAGCAATTTTTGCACGGATCGATTTGATCACGTTCGGCGTGCGTGCAAAGCGCGAACGTTCGCTTCCCGGCTTCCGCTGCTTAGGACCATCATGCAGGGACTTATTTATGTGGTAAACTGTTGCCAAATGGCACCCTAGCACCTTGGCAATCTCTTTTGGCGTCTTCTAGATGAACAACAAACTGGTGATCACTTCTTTCGCGAACATTTTGACGAATTTGCAATAAAACAAATAGAATGTTTGGATGCAGCAATTGAAAGTAAACATAAACAAATACACTTTCGACAGAAATTAGTCACTAGCTACACGAATTAACCCAATATTTAAATTTGAACATTTTCGCATTATTTTCTGCCGCACCCTGTAGCAAAACATTAATGTCCACTCTTGGTGCCTCATGGTGATGAGCGAACATCTCCTTCTACATCATAATTGTTACTCCACGCACGGAGAATACAAAACATAACAATTATAGTATCAACTTCATACTTTGATATGAATTTACATAGGCTTGAAAAAAAAAATTCGGTTCTTATATTGTGATGCATCACCATCAAAAGCAATCGTTTTTGAATGAGTTGTCGTTTGCTACCTTTTTGTACAGACACATAATCTTTTTGCTCGGACAAGGCCCGACTCACATCATCTTCATAAAATTGGAGTACCGTATCTTTTATTTGATCTCGTAAAGCTGGGGTAGGCAAACGGACTTTCGGTGAGAGTCCTTTATCGTTTTTGATTTTGTGACGATGTATTTGCGGCTTTAAATTCCAACCCCGGGCAAATAAACTTAAGAATTTCATAAGGTTCAACTTATGAACGTTGTTTTGGAATTTTAGAGGACTGACTTATGAATGGATTTTGTTTCACACGACGTTGTTCTTGTACGCCTTTAAGTTTTCTTGATTGCAAGAGTTGATATACATACTAGTGGGCAAGTCACTGAACCCGTAACCTCAACGTTCAAGGTTCGAATCCAGATTGCTGCATAATTTTAGTTACTTTGAATTATTATATTTCATAAAATAAATTTATAAAATTCATACTGATTTCTTATAGCAAATATTCATAATGCAATCTAATGGATATCGAAAGTTTATAAAGCTGAGTGTACCCTAATTTATGTAATGGGCAATGACTTCGGCAGCAGAGATAAAATTGTTCACTCCTTTAGATAGTTGGATCTGAATATTTCTGCGCCATCGTTTGCATAACTTCCTGAAACTCGTCGACTCCATTTTCATCTTTAGGCTGTAATTGGAAGAGATGTCTTCTACGCCTTTGTTGATTCTGAACGATGTTTTGCTTCGTTGAGTCTATTGATATCACTTGGATTCCTGCAATGCCTCGGTAGAATATTTCGATGTTCACTGGTTGCCCGAAATCATTGTTTGATTGTCAAGCAGTCATTGACTTTGCTGGTGGTACTATTGTTAGTAATTCGGAACTTTATTGCGGCGGGTTATTTCTGAGTAGTAGTTCACACATTCGAACTTCCTGCATCAGATTGCTCCTTGTACCGAGTTGCCAGCTTGTTAGTATGTAAAATATTCTAATGCATTTAAAAATCCAATTATTTTCAAATTTTGAATGGTACTATCCGAAATACTCTGCAGGTGCTCTGCGACAACTTAATTTCTCTAAAAGGATGAAAAAAGAACTAGAAACATCTAAACAATCACTCTAAAATCGAACAATTTTTGTTCAGTGTGTTTGTCGTTGACATGTTTGTTTCATGTCAATAACGAAAAAATGGCAGTGTGCCATTGCCACGAGCAGACGTATATCTCTTTTCAGTCAGTTTTTATCGGTTGTTTGAAAGAAGTATAAAAACTAGTTTGAATTATTCAATTATCAATATGTTTCTGGTAGTTACATTATTTGTTCTTTTGTTGGAAATTCACTAAGGTCTTTTATTACACGGTTTTTTATACACGGTTTGTTCTCGTCGATAACTCCAGAACGGAACTATTTATCGATCATATTCGAATCACACTTTACATTTTGGGCACAGAGTAATCATATGCCAGTTTTTCAAAAAAATCACAATTTTTTATGTAAGCACTCAAAATTAAAAAAAATGTATTTTGACCAGAAAATCTAACACATGCAAACAAAATCGAAGTAATTTAAAATGTTTGTGCATGTGAATTTATCAACTCTATTTAGTCTTTATTTACACGGTTTCATAGAAAAAGTGCAACGTATCCCCCGTGTAAAAATAACCTTTGTGTAAATATTTTGATAGGGTAAGGGGATGTTAGCTTAGCTCCTTAATTCGGCCTATGTAACAAATATGTCATTAATTCAGTAATAATTAGCAAAACCGTGTTGCTACCGGGATAACCGATTTATTTCAACATACATAATCCTATGGAAAGTGGAGCCTTTTATGCAAATAGCCGCATTATAAACATCGATTAAATCAAATCTGTTGAATTCGACGCTCCCAATCTTCAAGCTGGACTTAAACTTGTATGCACTTCGTTCGAGCCATTTCCTTCGCTGATCTTGGATTTATTTATCACAACAAATTTTTAAGTTGAATCTACAATGAATTCAATGAGATCACTCATCCGATGAATAAATCAAAATAAATAAATGACATATATGATAG
This sequence comes from Aedes japonicus, assembly GCA_034211315.2. Lineage (NCBI taxonomy): Eukaryota > Metazoa > Arthropoda > Insecta > Diptera > Culicidae > Aedes > Aedes japonicus. The sequence continues at coordinate 102,373 of JASCZW010007044.1, read as the reverse complement.
CTTGGATACAACTCAACCTCAACTCAAAACCAAGTGAATCTTGCCCATGTCAGATATGGAGATTCAGAGGTAAATTCGGATGCATACTCGAAGAACGTGTGAACGTAAACAAAAAAGATGGAAATCAATTCTCAAGGCATTTAGGTGACTCTTTGTGCACGATCAATGCATTTCATTAAAGGGCGATACGGTCAAAATTTGGTCAATATCAACTTGACGTATTTCTTTCAATTTTGCATTTAAAAAACCTGAACACCCCTCATTTTGAAGGTGTGTGTGTGTAGAATGTTGCTCCTATTTTGATTTTGGAATTCACTCTTCAGTTGTCAAAATGCCGTCCAAGCAAGAAGAGCAGCGTATCAAAATTTTGCTCGCGCATCGCGAAAATCCGAGCTACTCACACGCAAAGTTGGCAAAATCGCTAAAAGTTGCCAAATCAACCGTTACAAATGTAATTAAAGTGTTTGGGGAACGTTTGTCGACAGCCAGGAAGTCTGGATCGTGGGAAATCGAAAACCGGAAGCCGCTGAGACGACAAAGAGAGTTGCCGGTAGTTTCAAGCGAAACCCTAACCTATCTCTCGAGATGCCGTAAATAGGCTGGGTGTATCGTCTACAACCGTGCATCGAGCCAAAAACGAGCCGGACTATCGACTTACAAGAAGGTAGTGACTCCAAATCGCGATGATAAACAAAATACGACGGCCAAAGCGCGATCCCGGAGGCTGTACACGACGATGCTGACGAAGTTTGACTGCGTGGTAATGGACGACGAAACCTACGTCAAAGCCGACTACAAGCAGCTTTCGGGACAGGAGTTTTATACGGCAAAAGGAAGGGGAAAGGTAGCAGATATTTTCAAGCACACGAAACTGTCAAAGTTCGCAAAGAAATATCTGATTTGGCAAGCCATCTGTACCTGTGGCTTGAAAAGCAGCATTTTCATAGCTTCCGGGACTGTCAACCAAGAAATTTACGTGAAAGAGTGTTTGAATAAACGTCTGCTGCCTTTCCTGAAGAAACACGGTTGTTCCGGTACTGTTTTGGCCGGATTTGGCATCTTGCCATTACGGTAAAAAGGCCATGGAGTGGTACGCTGCCAACAACGTGCAGGTAGTTCCCAGGCGACAAGAACCCTCCCAACACGCCAGAGCTCCGCTCAATTGAGAAATACTGGGCTATTGTCAAGCGGAACCTAAAGAAGACCAAAAAAACTGCTAAGGACGAGCAGCAGTTCAAGGCAAACTGGCTTTCTGCGGCGAAGAAGGTGGACAAGGTGGCTGTACAAAATCTGATGGCAGGGGTCAAGCGTAAGGCCCAGCAATTCGGATTTGGGAAAGCGGAAGCCTAACTGAATATTTTTCCTGAATGTTATACTAATTGAACTTGAAAAAGAAATTTAATTTGATTTTTTAAATAAACGATTTCATGATGGCCCAGTACTTTTCAATTGGCCGCAGTTCCGAAGCGTTCGGGAGGTTTAGATACTTCGGCAAGAATTTGACATCCTTAGCATTGTACCACTCCAAAACCTCTTTCGAGTAATGGCACGAGGCTAAATCCGGCCATAAAATCGTAGGACCATCGTGTGACCTCAGAAGAGAAAGTAGACGCTTTTGGAGGAATTCCTTTAGGTACACCTCCCCATTGACCTTTCCAGTTGTCACGAATGGGGTGCTCCACTTTCAACACGAGCAAATTGCTTTCCAAATCATATATTTTTTGGCAAACTTTGACAGCTGCTTTTCAACGTCTTCAGGGACATCGACTTTATGATGAGCAGTGAAAAACTGGAGCCTCGGAAGCTCCCGGAAGTCTGCTTTTACATCGCGATGTTCATCGCGATTAGGCGCCTTTTGGACTTTGTACGTGTGTAGCTTTTGACTTTTTTGCCATCTTGCACGAAGGTGTTGGTTAAATTCAGTTTCTTCGCCACATCTCGAACTGAGCTGTTGGGATTCCTATTGAAAGCTTGAACTACCCGTGATCCTTAACACTATACGGACATCCATTTTTGCTACTTTCTTCATTCCGATCGATGGTCAAATGTTCGTGGTACCGATATAAAACACGAGACACCGTAGAATGTATCATTCCCAGCTTCGTGCTGAGAATGATTCGCATTTTCGAGGTACGTGCGCAAAATTTCTTTGCGCCGTTGCTGTTCTTCCGACTCCATCTTCGCAACGATTGCTAGTGAAACTTACACAGCGTAAACAAATTTACATTGAACTAATTACACCCAAAATTTCAATAGAAAATACCCAACGGGTAAAAAGTTACAGCCATTTAAAAGTGGTGCAATTTGATTCCGTACAACCTTTGAAGCCTATCCACGTTAAACTTCCGACACCAAAATATTGGCCATTTTTTCTGTAAAATTTTTGAACTTTCTGTGGCACGCCATCAGGCTCCGTACGGTAACCTCAGATACGCCCGCCGTGACGATTTTCATGTTCTTCTTAGTTTCGGAGAATGTCCGCTTAACTAGAGCCCAGTACTTCTCTATTGGGCGAAATTCTGGACAGTTTGGTGGATTGGCGGATTTCGGCACGTATTTGGCCTTTTGTACCTTGTACCATTCCAGGACGGAGTTCGCATAGTGACAAGTAGCCAAATCAGACCAAAACAGAGCTGGAGGGTCGTGACTTCTGATGAACGGTAGCAACCACTTTTGCAGACATTTTTTCTCGTACACATCCGTATTGATAGTGCCGGTAGAGACGAATCTTTTTGATTGTTGACCATATATGGCCTGCCAAATCAAATACTTCTTCGGGAATTTGGACACCTTCTTGGTCCGGAAACGCTCGGCAATGGCGTTTTTTTGCATTGCAGTATTAAAAGCCAGACCCGGAAGCTGTTTAAATTCTTCGAGTATATCTGTTTCGTCGTCTTTTGTGATACAAGAAAATGTTTACTAAAAATAGTTAAAGAGGTTTTTTTGCAGTGAAATTTTGCTTGTCATCTCGGTTGGGCACCTTTTTCACTTTGTACGACTTCAGTCCTTGCATCTGCTTCACTTTTTACTTTTTACTTCGGGAGCATTCTTTTCGATTTTTTCCACTTCCAACCTTCCCATCCACAGTGAAGCGCTGGTCAAATGATTTGCTTACACAAAACACGGTACTTTTCGGTAGTTTTAGTTTCTTGGCAAGATCGCGTACCGAAAAATTCAGATTTTTACTGCCGTTTGTACAAACTACGTTTGCGCCCTTCCTCTTGATTCGACGCCATTTTACTGAACGAGAATGTAAACATGTTGTACCACAAAATAAAGTGGAGAGTTTCAGCTGTCATATAAGTGAAAAGTTTCAGTGATCCGTGAAATAATTCCAAATATAAACTGCACAAAAAGCGTCCGAAACTCAACGTTAACAGGCTTCACTTCAATCCTAAATTTAAAAAAAATCCTTAATGTTCTAATAGCAGATTCCGATAATATTTTTGCTGCTATTAATTGAATTTCATGTTGTCTTCAACCAAAACAAAAGGAACTCTTGTTGGCTGTTAATAAAGTCGGGTGTCCAACTAGACAATGGGTGGTGACATCCACTCTGTCAGATTTTTCAGCGGTCCCTCGACCAAACGAACTTAAATTATTTGCATTATGGTAGGTCCACGATTAGCTTGCTACATTACAACTTTCTTAATCTCAACTTAGTGTTCCAAATGCACTTCCACAGTTATTAATAAAGAGCTTTAGATACCAGGTACTATTTTTATATTAGTATGATTGTGTGGCAAGTACAATCATACCCTATGCCCAGGGAGTCAAGATATATTCCTTAACAAAAAGTCCCTACACCAGTCCGGAAATCGAACCCAGCCACCTCCAGTATGGTGTTGCTTTGTAACTGCCCCTTTACCGACTGAGACAAGGGCGGATGCTACATTACTAACCATTACTAAATTAGCTGGAAGACGGTCGAGAAATCGAAATGGTCTGAACTTTATAACTGTAGGTTTACTTATTTCAGATTTTTGCACAATTTATTAATTTCTCCTCATCAGTACAATGCTCATTCTCGATTCATCAATTAATTAAATCAGAGTAATATAAATTACCTAGATACCTTTGGTTATGCGTGATTAGCATCGATTAGTTCATCACCTCACAACACAGTTTAATTGGCGCTTCGCTCGCTTTATAGTCCAACGGTTCTTTGCGAATCAAGCTTTTATAGTAATGAAGCTTTTATCATTTCTCCTCGTTTCACCATCCACCCACTACGTGAGCTTCCAAGCTCTAGCGATGATTCCAACGATCATATTTTATCGTTTCCGTTTTGCTTTTCTCGTTTCGTTCGTTTTATAGCACCTGTGGCACGCATCGGTCGATTCATCTACAACGACGGCATTCCTGTGATAACGGGCGCTGGCTACACGTTTGACTTCGAGCAGAACAAAACACGCTGCGAAGATGAGTTCTATCTGCTGATTCGTACCGGTTGGGTGAGCTTCCAACGGATAGCGTACTTTATGATGGATCTGCTGAGACAGTAAGTATCTGTTGGTGGGTTCATACGTCGCCGAAGGGAGGAGGGATTGATAAAATTATTATGGCAGTGTTATTAAATTTATCATACGGAATGCTTTTCTTGGAATTCACATGTAGGGGTGGATATTTGGTTGCTTCTGTATTGGAAGACTTTTTCAACTGTTGAAAATCAAGCATACCAGCGATTGAGTTGACGTTTTGGATTTTTCTAGGTAGGAGAATAGCGGTAGCGAACCTAAATCGTGAAAAATAAACTGAAATCTTTATTCATAATTGAGTTGAAATCCAAGCTTTCGAATACTGTACGAAAAATCCAAGTACATAGACTTCTGATCTGTCAAAGATTTAGCTGGAATATAATGCAAACATGATTTTGTAGTGCCAATGAAGCCTTTACCCGGTATCACAATGATTTCAATAATTGCTATCGATTATTAAGAATGTGTCGACATTAATCGAAGATCATCGATCCTATCTTCAATTTGAAAACTAAAACCACCTGAAGAAGTATTGAAGCATGGATTGAACGTCGTCCTGAAAATCATTCCTATTCTGCATACATGAGATTTTGAATTTCAAATTGGAGTCAGTTTCTTGTTGTGAGTCGACCCATGTCAAAAATACCCATATTGTGAGACACTTTTCAGGGTATAATCTACAAATTTTATAAGTTGCATGATATTCGACATATTTGCTTTAATCGGAAGTCGCTTTGAATGATAAATAGGCATCGATTTCTGATGAATATGCATTGTTCCCTTTCCTAAAATACTGTTTTGGGAGGGCTTTTATCAACTCGAAAATCACAACTTTACCGGACACGGCATTAAACTGATACTAGTTACATCGTAGGAAATTTGAAACTATCCTTATCCTATATTGTTTTAACTTGGAGGGGATGAATAGATTTTCATTTGTTCACATTTTAACTGTTCAGATACACACTAAAAATTAACTAATTTCAACGTTTGCCGTGAATCGCGAAACGTAAACTAAGTTGTCATGCAAAACTATGTTTTCTTTCGCAACTCAGCACAGAATTTGTTTAATTGATTAGTGTCTCGTTTCATAGAAATTTATTTTTCTCTTGGATTGGTTTTCTACACTCTTAAAAATAATGAATATTACGGGTGATGTTATCCTTGTTGCTGTTCTATTATATTTTCACAAATAATCTCAATCATATAGAAGCTATTTGCACCTTGAGGCCAGTAAAGCACGCCTCAGATTTTCTCATGAAGTTCTCATTTCTAAGTACTTTATCTTCGCCCTATTTTACCTTTGTATGGGTCCCATATCATTGTTCGATTCTGGGCAATGAGAGAACGGACTCGTTAGCAAAGGTGGGCGCTGTAGAAGGCGATATTTAGGATCGACAAACCATCTTCAAAGATTTGTTTACCAATTTGCGTCAGCTGGTAGTATAAATTGAGTAAAGGAGATTTGGAGCGATTGCAGCATTCAATTATCCCAAAGGTGTCGAAGAAATCTTGATTTGGGGGGATGGATGTGGGTCGAGACTCTATTCATGGGATGTCTGTTGGGCTGGGAGACAGCAATTTCTGTGAATGTGGACACGTTTACAGGAACGCAGTTCACGTTATTTGGTCTTTTGCTGAGCCTCGTGGTGTCAGATCCGAGCCTTATGATTCCCTTCGGGCTCGAAGTAGACAACCAAATGTACTGGTTCAAAATATGTTGGCTGTATGTGATCTGGAGTTTATGAAACTCATTTATGTGTTTTTGACATACATACATTCCCTGGTAACACACTTATTGCCATTTAGTTGAGATAAAATAAATAAGACTTTACAATAACACAATGAAAACACATGGCACTCTCTTATTAGGAATTTGAGGCAAATTGAGGTAAATTTGTGTTTATAATCAGAAAGTTATTCAATTTTTAATTTCCAAAAATATCTATGTCGCAGGGTAATTGACAGTATTTCTTACTAATTTTGCAACAGAAACCGCCATCTTGAATCCTAAAATAACGCCATCGATTTTCCGCCTTTATTAGCCGTTCCCGAGCCAAAAACATCCATATTGCAGGGATGTAAATCTGATACTTTCCAGGGATGGTTTTGGAACATTTACAATCATGTTTTGACCTTTGCATTAATAAAATGGATAAAAATTGACGATTTTTCACCCGCACTGACAAAACTACCCATGCAGCATCAACCATAATAACCCAAGAGTCAACAACTCTATCAGTCGAACTCTAACCGTGATGGCAATAACAGTAAAGCAAGTCTGCGATGGTGATGGACGACGAGACCTATTTCACCCTGGATGGTAGATCTTGGAGTAGGTCTTACGCTTAAGGTTGGCCCAGAAATTCTCGATGGGACGCAGCTGGGGGACGTTGGGTGGGTTCGCTGACTTGGGACCACATCGATATTCAGCCACTCCATCTCCTCCAACAATCGCTTCGAGTAGTGGGCCGACGCCAGATCCAGCCAGAACACCGCGTCCTCGCCCTTAAGGTATTTCTTGATGAACGACGCAACTTCCGGCAGGGCACTTCGTATTTGACTTTCCCCACGAAGGAAGTGAGCTCCGAGGTGAAGTTCATTTCACACATCAAGTTCCCCAAGGGTGCTGACAATCAGCGAGGAGGGGATGTCAAAGCCGCTCTTCTATCGCTACGGACTGGCTGTGAACGGGGAAATTTATAGTACGAAATGCCTGCCGGAAGTTGCGTCGTTCATCAAGAAATACAGTAAGGGCGAAGTGGCGGTGTTTTGGCCGGATCTAGCGTCTGCTCACTACTCGAAGCGATTGTTGGAGGGGATGGAGTGGCTGAATATTGATGTGGTCCCAAGTCAGCGAACCCACCCAACGTCCCCCAGCTGCGTCTCATCAAGAATTTCTGGGCCAACCTGAAGCGTAAGATCTACTCCAACAATTTTGTCGCAAAAACTAAGGAGGAATTGATAAATAACATACATGCATGTATGCATGTATGCATACATGCATGTTTTCGTCTGCCATGACGAATGTTCCGGTTAACTCACGGAAGGCAGCTTGCAAGGGCGTAGATTTTTTTTGCAAATAAGCCTTAGTAATTACCTACCATGGGAAATTCATCAAAAGCAATTATCAGTCTTAGCTTTTTTTTATCACCATCCGAAAAAAGCCTTTTTTAATGCCATCATAACTATATATTTTCTAAAATTCATCATTTGTTTTGCAAATCGAGACAGCCTAGTCTTACAGTGTTGCGCGACCGTGACGGTGACTTCGCCGTTTCGCTCTTTTAATGTGGATGCAGCGAAACGGTGAAAAAGTGACTGGGCAAGACAGCCCAGCAGTGCAAAAATATCTCCCACACCAAGTTCCCGAAGAAGGTCCTTCTGTAGCTGACGATCTAAGCTGGTGTCCAAGGAAAGAACACCTTCATCCAGGGCTTGCAGTGAACGAGGAGATATACAGTACGAAGTACCTGCTAGAAGTTGTCGCCTTCATCATCACGCGAAGGAAGATGTAGTCTTTTGACCTGATCTGGCCTTGGATCGCTAAGGCCAGGAATGAGCTGAAGAACATGCCAACATCCATCTTTTCATCAGCCATGGCTAAAGTTCGGTCCATTAGCCGTAAGGGCGTTGGCGCATTTTTACAGAAGGCCTAGAAAATTATCATTTGAAAATTATGTTCCATTAAACCAGTGGTGCTCATCCACCGGCCCGCCGAGGCGGCAAATGCGGAACGCGATAGCATTTGAGAAATATGAGAACTTCATTGAATATGTAGCTATTTGCTGTTCGATTTGAGTTGCACTTCTTACTGTGCAATAATTGTGATTCTCATAGTTTTATGTGAACAATTTTTACCGTGCTTGTTACACAGATGATGAATGACCAAAAAGGCGGGATATAAAGAAAGAGAGAATGCAGTCATATTTTCGCTCCCGCAACCACAGGTTCATTCACCATTCAGTGTCTGTTGTCAATTGGTTCCGTTCTGTAGTCGCGTGCGTAGTTCTGAGAAGTTTCGAGCAATTATTTAGTGAAAATGGAAGCCAGCACTAGCAAAAAAACGAAAAGTGGCTGATGAAGGACGTGTTTTCCTGGAGAAGTGGTCTGAAATGTTTTTCTTTACGTGCATTAATCAAAAACCGGTGTGTATGATTTGCAACGAAGCTGTTGCAGTTATGAAGGAACTTAATGTGAAGCGTTACTACAAGTCGAAACATGCGTCAAAAATGGATAAATATGTCGGTGTGGCGCAGGCTGAAAAATGTGCTGAGTTCAGGGGAAATTTGAGTAGCCAGCAAAACTTTTTTGTGAGAAGAAAGCAAGAAAACGAGTTGTGCACAAAGGCAAGTTTCATTATCGCAGAAAAACTCGCTTCCCATTCGAAGCCATTTTCTGATGGCGAGTTTGTTAAGGAATGTATGGAAGCTGTGGTTCAAATGATTTGTCCCGAAAAAAGTCGCATCTTTGCGCAAGTGAGTTTGTCGCGGGCGACCATCACCAGGCGGGTTGAAGACATTGCTGAAAATCTTGTGTTGAGTTTGAAGGAAAAAGTTGCCAGCTTTGAATTTTATTCAGTGGCGCTGGATGAGAGCACGGATATATCTGACACAGCTCAATTGGCAGTTTTTATCCGCGGCATATCTAAGAAATTTGAGGTGACTGAGGAATTGGCAAGCCTTTTCCCCACGAAAGGAACGACGAAGGGCATTGATGTGCGGTATGTATTGGTATGTACCGCTATGTGTGGTATGTATTTTGTTTTCCATCTTATTTAAATTATTCAAGCTTATACGTGAAGACGTGCAAGCTCCTTAAAATTCTTGCCTAAAAGTTGTGCTATTTTGAACGTCGCCTTTTGACAGTACTGGCATTATCACATTTATTATGGACATTTGATGTATTTGGCGCTGGCATCAGGCCGTAAGTTTATTTACTTCTTACTTGAAGGGTTGCATACAAATTGATGCAAAATATTCAGCTTTATCAGATTTACGGCCTTGGAAAATTTAGTACCAAGGATGGTGTTAATTTTAGGTATTTTTCTTCATACATTTATGTATGTTTAAATTTATTTATTTATTTATGAATTATGTTTAAGCTTGTTTAGCTGTTCTCTGTGCTTAATCATTTTATTACTGAAACAAAATGTTTATTCATAGGAAAACATGAAGGTGCAATTGCCCATCTTCGAAAATTACCAGAAGTGTCAGAGCAATTCTCCCAGTACCATTGCATCGTGCGCCAAAAGCGAGGGATTGATGTCAAAGATGTCATGAAAGATGTCATCAAAATAGTTAATTTCATCCGATCGCACGCATTGAACCATCGAGAATTTCAGGCTCTTCTAGTAGACACGGATGCAGAATATGGTGACGTACCATATTATACTCAGGTACGTTGGCTGAGCAGTGGAAAGGTGCTGCGACGCGTATTTGATCTTCGGAAAGAAATCGTCGAATTCATGGAGAGCAAAGGTAAATCAGTGAAGTTTTTCGATAATGCGGAGTGGGTGACAGATCTGGCTTTCCTGACTGACATAACAACGCACCTGAACGATTTGAATTTATGTCTCCAGGGTAAAGGCAAATTGGTGCACAGCATGTTTAATCAAATCAGTACATTTGAAAACAAACTCGTGTTGTGGGAGAAACAGATGAAAATTCTAAATTTTGCCCATTTCCCTACTCTCGGAAAATGTAATGTGACGTTGACTAAAAAATACGTTGACGCACTCCAAACAATGAAAAATGATTTTTCTCATAGATTTGGAGATTTCAAAGCGCATGACAAAATTCTAAAACTTTTTTCTGCTCCATTCAGTGTTGATAATATTGATAATATCAGAATGGAACTAATTGAGTTACAGTGCGACACGGAACTGCGAGAAAAATTTGATCGACATGATTTGTTGGAGTTCTATGCAAAATATGTTTCGGAAGAGCGCTTCCCAGAGCTGCGAAATCATGCTCTTTGCGTAGCTTCTTTGTTTGGATCCACATACATTTGTGAACAACTGTTTTCCGTGATGAAGCAAGTAAAGTCAAAAGCAAGAAATAAGATAAGTGATGAACATTTGGACAATTCATTGCGTATTTCGACCTCTAGCATGAAGGCTGATCTCGATAAGCTTGCTCAAGAAAAGTGTAAGTGAATTATGTATTAAAATGCGAAAAGTTTTTTTTTATTGATTTTCAAATAAATTGAATGTGATATAAATCTACATTTTGTTGTTTGTAATTTTTTTTATTTTGGAAGAAAGAGCATTGCTTTACATTTCAGGTACATCTACTCAGTGGCGTCTCGTGAGAAAATAAACCGGTTGTGCACTTTCTTTCGAACCCGGACGTCAATTTTGACAACAATATCTTGCTCCATAGTTCCTCCTTTGCCGAGTCGCTTGTGATATGCCACAAAAAAGTACCTTGTCAATGTCCCGAAACAACAGAATAAAATTGCAACTAGCCAGTGAGTAAAACTACTCTGTGCAGACCACAAAGTGCACAAAACAGACACTAACTCATCGGCAATCAAGTTATAGGAAAAAAAAAACATCTACAAACGATCCTCGTGTGTTATATACAGGATCTGGTGCACCATTTGAAATTCCCAGTCTGCGAATAAAATATACAATTTTAGACTGTGCAGTGCACGAGGTGCACATATGGATGAGACGCCACTGCATCTACTAGTAACGTGTCCTCAAAATAAGCTGTTTTTTATTAATTATTTTAAGCCATTAAAAATAACTCATTGCGGCCCGTGGCATTGGCGAGCACCACTGCATTAAATTATCTTTTGAAGATTTTTATGACATAGTACTTAGTTTTTTTTTCTTTACTGGGGTACAATTTAAATAAAATAGATTTGCGACCGTAACGAAAAGTTATCAGGTTTTAAGCGTCAATATCTTAGTCGTTTCTCGAAAGATTTTCAAAGTTTTTGCACCAATCAATTTGTTCTGCGCATCGATTCCAATAGAAGACATTTTAATTGATTTAAGGCTACAAACTATTGAAAAATTCATAAATTGTAAGTTTTGCCTTAAGAAGACAAGGGCGAAAATCCCATTTTCATCATTCTACGTCTGACAACCAGGGATGCCAGATACTTTTTTTCAAAAGTCTGTATCAATCTCATGGAAATGTCTGCATTTGTTTATTTAAGGGTTTCAATTTAAGGTGCTTCAGCTTGCTTAGCTTAGCTTGACTGACTGCACGTATCAATGGTTGCTACTCCGTGATTGATCAGTATCAGTGAAATAGCTCAATGAATCAACAGAATGGGGCTGGGAGTAACCGACCATTCTCACTTCACACGTTTCAAAGACTCAATTTCTTCTATAACCAATAACGGTGCCGTCCACGTCCTTGCAATAAGTTGGGAATAGAGAAGGAAAGTTAGTGTGACCTCTGCTGATTAGGGACCGTGTTTACCTCTGCATCCCCACAAAGGTCACAGGAAGGAGGTTTTTATATGTTAGTAGGGTAGGGCTCGATGGATCAGGACTCACCATGGGATCATATAATATAGTTCATTTAATTCAGAGGACTAAAAGGATAACAATTGCCTGTTTCGCTCCGCGTTTTTGAGAGCACTTACCAACTCTCAATTGTCTGAAAATCCCTTGCGAGGTCCAACTGGTTAGCGTTCTGATTTTTCCACGGTACCTAAATGATGCCTATCCAAAACGGCCAAGCTTGCCCCATATGGCAATGCAGGTGAACGAAAGTAGCATCGTATCCCGAACTTAGCTCCTCCGACTGTGGAACTGTATCTACAGCAATGCCATGTCGGTAATGGAACTGGTCCGTGGTGGAACTGGTCTACCAAGAGAAGTTTGCCGAACATCGGTGTTTGAAGGATACCGGGTGTCCGAAGAGATTTTCCCGAGTCCTGAAGTTGAGTTTGGTGGACATGTACAAGCCGGTTAAGGCAAGTATGGCTACGGTGGCAATAAAGTTAAGGGTCAGACATGAATTACTCCGACAATAAGTGTGTTATATTATCGGAAAACACAACGGAAGAAAATGCACGTCAAACTTGCTACCCTAACCTATTATGGAAATCTGAGCAACCAAAAAAGTTCGAATCAAAAGATGTATCGGAATAAAGTGACGTCCAAGCGTATAATTACATCATGATTGAAAAAAAACAGCCTTCCCGGATAAAATTAACCATACAATTACAATAAAATACTATAAAATAACATTGAAATCTATTTCCGACCATTAATCGTATTGTTCATGAATCAGATAAATTAAAAATGCATATTGCCATTACAATAGCTTAACAATTCACTCTATATGCTAGGATTTTCAACAATTTAGAAACAATACAATTAATAGTAATTGACTCAAATTTGTTCGGAAAATAATGTTTTTTTCTACAGTTAAGATACATAACAACCCCCCTTTCCTATTGTCGGTGTCTCAATTTACATTAGATTCTATTGTGGTAGCAATAACATCTATTGTCATCTTATCGTTGTGAACAATACCATTAATTGTACATACTGTAGATTCTATTGTATGGTTACAATATATTCAATTGTAAATCTATGAGAATTTTTTATTCGGGTTCCTCTTTCCATCCACGAAATCGTTAACACACCTCTTGTGATCAAGGTTGTCAATATTGTTAATTGCATTTTTCGACAACTTATTATCGTTTCTCTTAGGAAAAACGGCAAATAAATCAGTAAAATGGAAAGCGCTCACCCGGATAATCAGCAACAATCAGCAAATGTGTACCAATCGGTTCGTTTTCAAAATCTATTTACACCGGTTTTTTGTTCTATTCAACACACAAATAATGTTGTTAGGATAAATTTCATCACACAAAAAATACTGAAAAAACGTGAGAGATCACAAAGCCCAACCGTTCGTGGTCAGAGCTTGCTGCGATCAATTGTTTTTAATTTGGTGCTTCAATGGAAAAATAAGTATTAAATATCGCTATTTATTGATGCTCACAAACGAGTTGAAGTGAGATTATGTATGTGAACATCGCATGAAAAAAATCTATCGCAAAAGAAATTGTAATTTCAAGTTTTATATTTAAATGTCAACTTTCCTCTCACTTACATACATATGATTGAACCACTGCCATTTTTCAATCACTAGGTATGAGCAAAGCAAAACATTTTGATCTTAAAAATTTGATGTTTTGATAAAGTCTAGGCAAATTTTATTGTACTTGTCGCTTGGTATTCCAAAAAATTTCGCAATTCAGATTTTCGGAAAAAAACCGCCACTGAAAATCTCAATTCCAGGAACTCGTCGTCGATTGGTTGAACTCATGCATCATCAATAATGTTCTCAAATCGTTTGATAAGTTGAAAAATTGTTGGATGAGCTTTTGCTCTGATATTGCCAGGATCAATTAACGCTTAAGGCCCAAACGCAATGTGGGCGGAAACGGAACGGAAACGGCAAGTTTGACAGTTGTCGCAAATGACTTTGATACGTCCAATTGGAATCAACTTGGGTTTAGTCAGTTTTAGGTTTAGGTTTAGTCGTACAATTTTTTCAACTCGCAGGCGGGCGCAGTCATTGGGAATCAGATCCAAAAAGCAAGGACTCGTCAATTCTTTTGAATATCCAGCTTTCAAGAATCAATACAAAATCCAAAATATAAATTTGCTCGATTGGCTAGTCAGATTAAAAAAGTTGATTTAACCAGTTGATTTTCGGTAAGATGTGGTTGATTGCGGCTTACTACAGGTGATTTGATGAATCGCTGAGACGCTTGAAAAATATCTCTATTTGGTCATCCTGCTTGGCGTCCTAAGGTATTGCAATGTATCGCAAAAACTGACATATACTTCCAGCTTCAAGAACACGCTTAAAAAAGCCATCGGGTCGCGGACAGATGTAACATGTTTAATGTTTTCAACTCAATTAGATGTTCGTTAGTTTCTTTCAGTGTTACGTTTTTGACAAGATTCGAACCAGTGAAAACAGCCTTAGAAAACAGCCAGATACATACATACATCCCTTACTGTTTTTTTTACGCCAACAACTTGCTTGTTGGTACATCGTTCCTATTGTTTCATCGAGAGTGTGGTTCAAGGACCTGCACGTTAGCAGTGATTTCATCCGTGTAATGAGTAGACTTATGTCCAACCACTACCAGTTAGATGCACATCTCTTCCGAATTAACCTCGTGGACAGCAATCTTTGCCGGTGTGGAAACGGTTATGATGACATCGATCACGCAGTCTGGCAATGCACGGATAATTACGCCGCCAGAACGCATCTATTGAATACCCTAGAGGCCAAAGGAAGACAACCTTATGTTCCTATAAGAGATGTGTTGGGATCTCGCGATCTATGCTATATGCAATCGATTTATGTGTTTCTTCAAATGTCTTGTATATGAATTTAATCTGCTTGTGTTTTTTTTTCTTCTTTATTCTTTGTTTGTGTTTGTTTTTTCCGACATCTCGAGGAGTCCCATCGTCACCCAATTGTAACCACATCCGGCCAAATACAAAAAGGGAGCCTTGACCATTCCGCACCAAATTATTGTGCTAGCGACAACTATCTGATGAGACTACAGAATCCCATATCCACGTTCCTCTTTCCAACCCTTCCCAAAAAAATGTCACCTGTTTTATCCTCGGGTAAATCGCGAGTAAACGGCCCAAGTCCTACTAATCCTAGTATTAAGTCATTATATTATACAAAAATCAATGAATTATCGGCTCCGTAAAGCTAACGCAATTGAGCCTCCCAAATAAATGAACTAGATAAAAAAAACAACTTGCTTACTGTGACGTATGTGAATTCCCCTATCGACATGTTTTTTTTTTAATCTGAGTTAATGTCTGTTTATGTCTGTAACATTTTACAAATGTCTGTATCAGTGCTGTTAATAGTCATTTCGACCCAATGCGCTAAATTAGCCAACAACTCGTTCCAGAAGAAATTGTTGTGCTTGATTATTTTCATAAATTTGGCACACAATTTTCACAAATTTGGTATTGTTCTAACTTAAAACCCTAAAACGTAAGAGAGTGAATATCATTTGAATATAACAGTTAATATAACTCTTTCTATATACCAGTTAGGGCAATACACTGTTAGACAAAGTTGTAGAATTTGTCAAGAGCTACAAGTTGGTCGTACACCATATTCATAAATTCAAGCTGTTGAACCATGTTATTGGTAAATTTATCCAACTGCACGAAACGACTTTGTACAGCACTGGTCTGTATAATGTCAAATATCAAATGTCTGTATAAATACAGACATGCCTGCATATCTGGCAACTCTGCTGACGACAGTGCGGTCTTGACGTGTTTCATCGTGTTTCTGCCGGATATCTCAGTTCGATTTTTATGCGAGTCGCACTGTTTAAAACGCAACGATGGCCCTCAAAAGCCCGATGACAGATAATCATTTGTTCCAATCGATGAATGTCACTTTTTTCTAATACAGACTTTTGATAATTAATAACATCTAGTCCTACGTTTACTTTCATTTCATTTTCATTTTGCAGCATTTGGTGGGGCAATAAGAGCGCAAGTCAGTCCAAATCCGATGGTGAAGGAGGGGTAATGGCGAACTAGTCTATTGAGACCACATGAACTCCATGAGAAGGAACAAGGATAGGTTAGGGTAGGTGGTTAATGTAGGGCGTTTTGGACCGGTTAAAAATGCTACAAAAAGAAAATCATAAATCGAGCACTTGGCACTGAAGAAGTCTGTAAGTCGCAGACGAAATAGGCCTATCTGTCAGAAGACAGGTCTGGAATTTGAAGGAATTTACTCGCGTTTACTAGTGATTATTTGAAAAAAGTGTTTCAATGTTTTATTTCTTATTTTAAAAAGTGATCAAATGAAGTGTTAATTTGAAATTATCCTTGTTTCCTAATCACAATCGTTCTACTAACGTGCTCAATCAGTTTTTTTTTAATTGTGTTTAAAAAAAATGAAGGTGATCATAAAATCGTTAATTTACAATTCTGCATTACAATGATATACGGCAAATCCCGAAAAGATAGAAAGAGCCATTCCCTGTAGTTCGTATAAATGTGACCAGGCTATTTGAGATGCCACTGTAAGTTTCATGTTGTTTTTACGCTGCATAGTTGCTATATCAAAGTAACATCTCTCTATGATTTGCTATAATTTGAAAGTCGGCTGTCGTATACCGCATATATTTAAATTATAATTTATGAACAATGAAAGAATTGCCACGCCAATGAAAACTGCACCTCCTGTCGTGTCCCTTAACTACTTGATGTCAGGCGTCTACAAACTGTTTCTAGCCTCGTCTAAGCGTAAATTGCGGCAAAGCCCGCCGGTAGCACACCTCTTTCATTCTGAACAAACACACCTATGACAAACCCCAGTGATACGATACTCTGAGTTCCTAAACGGGCCCTCCGCATCCCACAAAACCACAATACTTATGGCCACGGTCTAGAAGTCCACTGCATAGGAAATTCTATGACACAGTTCAAACTTCCACCTCAAATTGAATATTAAATGTTTTCAAAATTGAATAAATCTATCTATGATTAAATTTTTAGTGATTTGCGGCCCAACCCGCCAATATCACACTCAACTTTAGTGCCTTTATACATGCATGCTACGACGCGGCTATTAAATAGAAAGAGGAGCGAGTGTGATATTATCACTACTTTGTGTGGCTGGACCTTTGGCTCTCCCATGAATGGTTCATTAGAGTAGAAGGTCATACAATGACATGACCTAGCGACATCTATCATAAATCAGCTATCTCCAATGAATCATTAACATGAGATTATGCCCTCCCACCAGCGTTCAGGTACAAAATCCAGCCTTGGAGAGGGAACATCTAGTCCTACGTTTACTTTGCGTACAAATTCATCGGGTTGTCCCTTGTAGTTTTTTCATCAAATTCATTTTTTAATGCAAGCTATACGCGACTAGATCGTGTGTGAATGAGCGTACGTGATTCTGTATTAATATGCAGGCGTGTGTGTTCCCATCCCACTTGGATGTGACATTTCTTGACAAAATAGTCAAAAGGTTGAAAGTAACAATTGTGAACAATGACATCTGCCGTATTTTTTCTGGGATCTGCTTGCTCCCACAAACAAAATAGCACCAGAAACAGATACAGGGAGTTATTACCTTACCTTCGGTAATGAATAAAGGGCGATACGGTCAAAATTTGGTCAATATCAACTTGACGTATTTCTTTCAATTTTGCATTTAAAAAACCTGAACACCCCTCATTTTGAAGGTGTGTGTGTGTAGAATGTTGCTCCTATTTTGATTTTGGAATTCACTCTTCAGTTGTCAAAATGCCGTCCAAGCAAGAAGAGCAGCGTATCAAAATTTTGCTCGCGCATCGCGAAAATCCGAGCTACTCGCACGCAAAGTTGGCAAAATCGCTAAAAGTTGCCAAATCAACCGTTACAAATGTAATTAAAGTGTTTGGGGAACGTTTGTCGACAGCCAGGAAGTCTGGATCGGGGAAATCGAAAACCGGAAGCCGCTGAGACGACAAAGAGAGTTGCCGGTAGTTTCAAGCGAAACCCTAACCTATCTCTCCGAGATGCCGCAAATAAGCTGGGTGTATCGTCTACAACCGTGCATCGAGCCAAAAAACGAGCCGGACTATCGACTTACAAGAAGGTAGTGACTCCAAATCGCGATGATAAACAAAATACGACGGCCAAAGCGCGATCCCGGAGGCTGTACACGACGATGCTGACGAAGTTTGACTGCGTGGTAATGGACGACGAAACCTACGTCAAAGCCGACTACAAGCAGCTTCCGGGACAGGAGTTTTATACGGCAAAAGGAAGGGGAAAAGTAGCAGATATTTTCAAGCACACGAAACTGTCAAAGTTCGCAAAGAAATATCTGGTTTGGCAAGCCATCTGTACCTGTGGCTTGAAAAGCAGCATTTTCATAGCTTCCGGGACTGTCAACCAAGAAATTTACGTGAAGAGTGTTTGAATAAACGTCTGCTGCCTTTCCTGAAGAAACACGGTTGTTCCGTACTGTTTTGGCCGGATTTGGCATCTTGCCATTACGGTAAAAAGGCCATGGAGTGGTACGCCGCCAACAACGTGCAGGTAGTTCCCAAGGACAAGAACCCTCCCAACACGCCAGAGCTCCGCCAATTGAGAAATACTGGGCTATTGTCAAGCGGAACCTAAAGAAGACCAAAAAAACTGCTAAGGACGAGCAGCTGTTCAAGGCAAACTGGCTTTCTGCGGCGAAGAAGGTGGACAAGGTGGCTGTACAAAATCTGATGGCAGGGGTCGAGCGTAAGGCCCGGCAATTCGGATTTGGAAAAGCGGAAGCCTAACTGAATATTTTTCCTGAATTTTATACTAATTGAACTTGAAAAAGAAATTTAATTTGATTTTTTAAATAAACGATTTCACCGATTTACACGCGTTTTCCCTTGACCAAATTTTGACCGTATCACCCTTTATAGATGTTAGCAACCTGGCATTTGCAGGAAATTTACATTAGATGTTATTGTTTACTATTGTTACATTCGACGTATTGACGATTTTGTCTAGATAAAGTTAACATGGACCGTACACATCAAAATCAAAGATAAAAAAATCTAAATTCTAATTTATCGCCCCAAAAATTGTCACAACATCGGAAAATTTTTAAATGATATAAACATTCTTGTTTGCCAAGATATTGTTTTGAAAATTTTGAATTTTAAAATAATTTAATGCCAAAAAACTACAGCGAAGATTTGCTAAATAACTAATCAAATTCACCCTGTTTTACCGCATCTGTTTTGCGAAGTGGGCTTAGTCGACGAAAATATAGGAGATGAGTCTATAAAGTTTTCATGGTTTGAAGATATTTCTTGCCCTGAAAAATCCATTTGACTGCCACAAACGGGATTGTCAAATGGATAAAAAGCTCAAACGGAGAGCATTGTAGAGGGTTAGTCTAAATATGAAGAAGCAATAACAAAGCAATTATTTTAACACTACCCACAGCTATTGAAGATATCCGGTTTCACAGTATTTACTCTTTTCTTTCCAGCTTCAATTGGACTCGCGTTGTTTACTTCTACGAACGACACGGTTACTACAACGTGGCCGGGCCCCAAACTGGTCATCTAGTGCTTAGCACAATGGCCGAGTTTTTCCGACGAGAAAACATCACCTATCTTCCGTTTTCTACCGATTCCACTCGGACCAACTTCACCGAAAGCCTCAAGGAGAAGGTTGGCCTGAGTCATTCAAGTAAGTGTAGTAAACAATAAATACATACCGCTTCATTATGTCGCAGCTATTTTTAACCCAGCGAGGATATTTTTAGACTATGTGGATGCGGGGATTGAATGTAAATTCTCGCCCAAATTTGAGTGTCGGCATTTACCGATGAAATGGCAGGCCTAACAAATTATATGCGTGCAAATTAAAGGCGATCTTGGTTTCTATTACGAAATTTCAAAACCATCAGCGAATGATGCGACACAGTGGCCCCATAGAAAAACGCCGTGTGAATACCTAATAACCTAATAACGATTTGGTCAAACTTCCCTAGAAGACCACATACAATTCATGTGTGCTCGATGCAAGACCGGCGTTCAAACTTCAAAAGAATAATCGATCATTGCTCGTTGGTCACCTTCAATCAATAAAGCAATTGGTCCTTCTGTTTTTGTTATATAGGCATTGTTCATTCCATTTAAGAGTTGAGTTACATTTTTCAGGAAATTATCAATTCAGCATTACTCAACGTTTATGGTTAAGATTATATGGTTCAGAAATCAATGTCATACATAACCATCTCGCGATTTCAGTGGCATATATGAACCTCAACAATAAATCAACAAGCAGTGAACTGTTTTTTTTACCTTGCTTCACTGCAGCAAGCATAAAATTAGAATAACCGGAGAACAATGGCCCCAAGTCTGATGGGGATTTGTTTTTTTTAACGTGAATGAGTGGAACAAGCCATCATTGCGTTGTGGAGCGGTTCACTTTGATATTCATTAATTTCAACGCATTTTGATACTATATAAGACTTTTCCGCATAATTTGTTTGAGTTATTTTGACAAATTTAAAAAGTGATATGGACTTGTGCTGTAGCGAAATACGTTTAGAATTAAATTATCAATTGTGGACTCCACGTTTTGTGTGTTATTAACTTGGACCTAGTTCAGTAATAGAGCATCTCGGTTTTCTCCATCCATCAGTGTTCACACTGATCTAATCATGTTTTAAAATCGGATGTAGGAAATATAAATACTTTATAGTACTGGTACAATCCGTACACTTTTTTTTTTAACAGACACTTTTACTTATTTTTAAAGAAATCTGTAAAATTCTACCAAATTTTCACCAGCTGAACGGTCGGTTATCCGATTTAACAGATTTTGGTGAAATTTTACAGTTATCTGTAAAAAAATTTACCGAGTTTCGGTAAAAATTAACCGTAAACCGTTAAAGCGGCAACTCGATCGTTCAACTGTTGAGAACTCGGTAAAACTTTACAGATTTCTGTAAAAAAAATCTGAGTGTGTAAGGCTACGTTTCGCTTTTCTATACCGGGTGTCGTTTCAAAATTTTGAAAGCATTACGTTCAAATGAAAGGTTTTTGAACGCTTATAAATCTTGTTTAACTAGATTGAATAACTATAACAATAGCCCAGACAACCAGAAGCTTTATTACATAACGACTGTTCCAGAAAGTATAAGCACACCTTATTTTAACGGTCACTTTGAATATAATGAAATATTTCAAAATGTTTTGGCTGCATCCTTTTGTTTGCACATTTCTGAATGACATAACATCAAAAAAGTGCTCGGTTTTGTGTTACCTATCAAAATGCGCGATCTTACTCCGGAACAACGAAAAAGTATCATGCACAAATGGTACAGTGTGAGCGGACTCTCCTTGAGAAAATTGGCCAAGGAAGAGGGTGTAAGCGTCGGAGCGGTACGATCTGCAGTTCGAAAATATAGAGAACAGTGTACGTTTGAAGATGCGCCAAGAGTGGTTGGAAATCCGATCCTGTTATTCCGGATATCGATAAAAAGATCAGGAATGCCTACAAGCCAAAACCAGCGACTTCTGTTCGGGATGTTGCGAAAAAACAAGGGACCTCGTCGAGTAACGTCATGCGTGCAAAAGAAAGACGTGGGCTGAAAACATACCAGAAGCAGAAAAACCCAAATCAGGCGGCGTCCGTGAAACCTCGGGCCCACAAACTCTACGATTCGTTATTGTGTTGAAATTCAGGGTGTATAATAATGGACGATGAAACGTATGTGAAACTAGATTACAAAACGCTTCCCGGACCACAATTCTATACTGTTAGCGAAGACAAAGTCATCCCCGCAACGGAGAAGGCAATTTTTACAGAAAAGTTCGGTAAGAAGGTCATGGTTTGGCAGGCAATATGCGAGTGTGGTAAAACATCTAGTCCGTACATCACAACGGAGACGATGAAACACTCAGAAATACGTTAAGGAATGTTTCCAGGAGCGATTATTGCCGACAATCAGGCAGCACGAAGGTCAAGTAGTGTTTTGGCCTGATTTGGCGTCATGTCATTACGCAAAGGACACTTTAGAATGGTACAAAAGTCAAAATGTATGTTTCGTGCCAAAAGACATGAATCCGCCGAACTGCCCCTAGACTTTTTTGGCTTTAACCAGAGCAAAGCTTCGAAAATTCATAAAACCAGCGGACGACATCCAAAAATTTAAAAAAGATTGGTCAAAAGTGGTCAAAATGGTGGGAAGTATAACTGTGCAGAAACAGATGGGTCATGTTCGAGGAAAAGTTAGGAGTCTTGGCTATGATAAAACTTGTTTGTGATGCGTCATTTATCCACCGTACTGCGTCACAAACTTAATCTGAATTACATCGTTAGGCATTATAATTGAATTTGTGGTTACAGATTAAATCGCATATGATGTCAAATCCAATCGTTAAAGTAAACAATGGAATTTGCACATAAATGGTCTCCTCCTTTGTACGTTTAAGCCATGTTTTTGAATTCCATACGATATGTCTGCCTAGTTCAGCAATAATCAACTAAATTATGTTGCTATCAAGATGATCGACTCATTCCAATGCTATTAAGATATTATTCATCAATTTATAGTTGTTAACTTTCGCGTAATTTTCAATTTCCTTTACTTTTTAAACACCATATCTTCACTGATTAACCGATTATCTCCACGATCATCTAATGACCTAAATATGTTTAAATTGAACCGATAAACCGAGTAATGCAGCCTAGATGTACAGAAAATAGTCACACGTTATAAACTAACTATCCACATACATAAAATAATAATGATTCAACCAATAAACCATAGGCCCAATGTTGGGAACATATTTTTTTATGTTCTCAACAAAAGGGTGTACCGATCAAAATTTGATCTAACAGTAATGTGTGTAAGTCGATCAAAGTTTTTATTAATAAGTCAAAATATTTTTCTTTTCCAAGTTCAGTTAATACAGAATAGAGGAGAAATATTCAGCTAAGCTTCCTTTTTACCGAATGCAAATTGCTGGATCTTTCGTTTAACACCTGCCATAAGATTTTGAACAGTCTCCTTGTCCACTTTATTCTCCGCAGAACACCAGTTTGCCTTGAGCTGTTTCTCGCTCACAACAGCTTTTTGAGTCTTCTTGCTTGAGTCTTCCGCTTGATAATGGCCCAATATTGTTCGATTGGGTAGAGCTCTAGCGTGTTGGCAGGGTTCATGTCCTTGGGCACCGCTTGAACGTTGTCAGCAGCATACCACCTCATAGCCTTTTCCCCTTATTGGCAAGATACCAAATCCGGCCAAAATAGAATGGAACAATGGTACTTCCGAAAAGGCAGTAGATGTTTTTTTAGGCATTCGCTTATACAAATTTCCTGGTTCATGGTCCCGGTCGCAATGTAACCGTTGCTCTTCAAGTCACAGGTACAGATGGCCTGCCACACCAGATATTTCTTCGCAAAATTTGACAGCTTAATGTGCTTGAAAATATCTGTCACCTTTCCCCGTCCGATTGCCGTATAAAATTCCTGTCTAGGAAGAAGTTTAAAGTGTGCCTTGTACCACGCAATCAAACTTCGTCAGCATCGTCGTGCACAACTTTAGCGTTCGTGCTTTGGCCGACATGGTTTGTTTATCGTCGCAATTTGGAGTTACCACTTTCTTGTAAGTCGACAGTCCAGCTCGTTTTTTAGCTCTATCTACGGTTGAAGGCGCCACTCCCAGCTTCTTTGCGACATCTCGGACAAAGAGGTTGAGGTTCCGCTCGAAACAGCGGGCAACTCTTTTTGTCGTCGCTGTGGCCTCCGTCTTTCGATTTCCCCCCGATCCAGCTTTCCTGGGTGTTGACAAACGTTCACTGAACACTGTCAATACGTTATTAACAGTTGATTTAGCCACATTGTAGCACATTGTAGACGAAATACGCGTATCTGTCGAAGATAAGCAAATGTAGTTGGAATTAAATGGAGAATATAAATTTTTCTTCTAATTTCTAGTAACAGGCATTCCACTAAACAGCTCAAACCCTCTTGGATTCACATTTAACAATTTCGCCAACTTGGCGTGAGAGTAGTTTGGATTTTCGCCATGCACGTGAAAAATTTTGATGCGTTGCTTCCTTTCCTTCGATGACATTTTGATAACTGAAGTGCTAATCTCAAAATCAAAATAGAGGCATGATGCTATACGCACTCATCTTAAAAATGAGTAGTGTGCAAAATGTTTTAATGCACGAAATGCGTGCATTGAAAAAAATGCGTCCAGTTTACATCGACCAAATTTTTTCGAAACACCCTTGAGCAGTTCAGAATTTTCTCGCTACCCGGTGCTCGTGTGCCTATGTATTTCCTATAGGTGCTCTACCTGACCATTTGTAAAGATGTTGTCTTCGAATAAATTTTCCAGTGGAACAACCCCTTTTCATTGATGACCAGCAGTTCACAATTTTTCCGCAACGTCGAGCTGGTGTGAAATTGAGTTTCCTTGCCAAGCTATACGTTGGATTTCGAGCATTAAAAAAGTTTCTGTCTGCGATAAAGTTGTTCATTAAGTCATTACCTTCTCATTGGTGACTATCAGTCTTAAATCTGACAGTAAAATCTGACAGTAATTCCGTGCTGTTTTGGCCAGACGTCGCATCTTGCCACAACGAAAATCGTACCCAAGGAGAAAACCCCTTCAAACTCACAGGAAGTGCGCACAATTGTTATATATTGGGCAATCGTTAAGAGAAACCTCAAGAAAACTAAAAAAACAGTAGGAAGTGAGAAACAGTTCGAGGCAAATTGGCGTTCAGTATCAAATAAGGTGGATATAACAGCAATACCAAACTTGATGGAAGGTTTGAAACGTAGAACCCGACAGTTCACATTTGGCAAACCGGAAGCGTAATCAAAAAAATTTCCTTTGTTTTGTAAACGATGAACATCAAAAAGACTTAATCATGTTCGACCAATATTTGACCATTCCACCCTTAAGATCTTTTGCTCGCATTTCTGAAGCTGGTCTTAGTGATTCAAAAAACCTGCTAGAAATAGACCATTTTACGAAGTGACTGGCAAAATATTGATCTTGATATTTCTTTCCACATCAGTTAGGCCGCTGCTAGCTGTCAAATTTCAATAATGAATGTAAAAATTCCCTGATCCAAATCGTCTCGTAAAATTCTACTTGAATAGACAGAACATCGTCTAAATTAGACGACTTTCTGTCTATTCACGTTAAATTTTTCAAGACAATTTGGATCAGGTAATTTTTGGCTAAGGTTTGTTCAGGACAAAATCTGGACACCCCCAAAAACGTATATCTCTGGAAATACTTCATCAACGCGTGAAATATTTTGCAGACTGTTGAGTGTATGTCTGTTCATTATGTAAAATCGATTTTTGGTGATACAGGTATACCTCGATAGTACGTACATCAAGTTTCTTACTTCAAATCGCAATCGCATAAAAACTACTGATTTAATCTCCATTTTCATTTGACTATAAGAAAGAGCAGCTTCTGTTCTTTCTTTTGGTTGTATTAGATTTCAGATACAATCAGTAGTTTTTATGCAATTTCATTGAAGTAGTTTCATTGAAGTGTGAAAGCTGGTGTACGTACTATCGAGGTATACCTGTACTACAAGCTTGTAGATGGAAGATGGAGTCAAAAGAAGAGCAAGTGCGGTCGCAATAAAAATCCGGATTTGTGAGTAAGAAAACTTGCAAAAAAGCTTGGTTTTCCTGCAAACACTATCCATAACGTTTTTAAATCGTTCGATACACGTTTGACAACAGCCAAGAAGGCTGCGAGCAGAGCAAAAACGGATCTCTGGAACCACCAGAAGGACGCGAAGCTGAAGCAAATATTGCAGAAGAGACCAGATCTTTCGGTACGTACTGTGACTAGAAAAATTAAAATGTCCCCTACTTTTGTGCATACCAAGCACCGGCAAGGTATGAAGTCGTTCAACTGAACCGAACCGTAATGATAAACAGAATATGGCGGCTAAAACCCGGGCTCACAAATTGTATTGTGAATATTTGACGAAGTTTTCACGCGTGATAATAGACGATGAAACTTATGTGCTGGAAGACTATAACCAGCTTCCCGGAATGTCTTATTATACTGCCATGCAACGGAACGGCGTAGAGAGGCATTTCAGGAGAAAGAAAAAGGCCAAGATTCCCTAAAAATATTTGTTTTGGCAGGCAATATGCAGTTGCGGTCCAGCGAGTCAATGTTTCATGACTACCGGAACGGTAAACGAGAAAATATACCCGGAAGAATGCCTAAGGAAGCGATTATTTGCATTTCTACGCAGCCATGACGTTTCCTCGCTGATTTGGCATCTTGCCACTACGTCAAAGATGTTTTGGACTGGTTTAAAGCGTATGGAGTCCTTGTTGTGCCGAAAGAGGCGAATCCACCTAACTGCCCGGAGTTGCGACCTATCGGGCGGTATTGGGTTTGTCGTGAAGAGTGAACTTTCTCAATATAATCAACAAGCTACAAATATAGAAAAAATTCAAAAATCTTGGACAAACGCCGCTATATAGGTTGCATAGAAGTCTGCACAGGCCATAATGGCTGAAGTAAACTCAAAAATTTGTAGTCTCTTCATGCAGCCTTATTAAGTTACTGTAATAAGTTTTAAGATGACTAATAATGCACAAGTAAATGAATAAAAAAATCATCTTGGATTTAACTAACAGCCTATTTCTTTTATTCCAAATTTAATCTGTCCAGATTTTGTCGCGAACAATCCTTATTTAATGGCTATTTAATGGCTAATTTAATATTGAATCAAATGCATGTCTTTAGTAATATTGTCAATCACAACTAAAACAATTTGTATCGTACTTGATACATTTAAGTCTAATTTGACTCGATGCTGATTTAATTGGACTGACCGTTCGCAGCGCCTCGCTCTTACTCAATTTCACTTTCAAATGCCGCTTCAATGATTATCACTTTTCAAAATGCTAAAAGCTGTCGCAATATACATACTAGTTGGCGCTAGACAGTTTAAAAATAGATTCCATAAATTTGGTATTCCTTTTCTGGCGTTGCGTACATTGCCGGAATCATTAATCAGATGGGTATAAAAAATAAAAAAAAAATGAAAAATGAATCCTATTCATATGCAGACACAGATGGTGGCGCTTGCTGTGCTTCTGAATAACAACCGGATAGCAACCAGAAGCGGTCACGATATTCCCCAGCTTAGTAATACCTACTATGATAGTTGAGCAGAACTCAGCGATAAACCAAGATGAAGCCGAAAATATTAGATGCACGTACGGAAACATGACCTTATTTTAAATCCAAATCGATTATCTAGACTTTTGTTTGTTTTGGAAACAATGCTCAATAAGAGGCCGATCGTTGTTAATTTCGCGGTTGCGGCATGACTTATCCTGTTCCAAGGTCAGTGGAATACTCTGTCGTTGGCATCGATATGACATCGTGGTTAAACCAGAAACTGCAAGGAAATTTGCATCGTGCGATAAGCAACAGTTTTGAATAGATATAGTAGTAGTACGTGACTAGTTAGCACTATAGGGAGTTGGTCGACCTAGGACCATGATATCTTCGACGAAGGCCGTACACGGTCAGCCGTTTTAACTCAGTTTTGAGTCGATTTTGACTCACTTTCGTCATTAGTGGAGTCACACAAATTTGAGTAAATGTAACTGGGATTGACAAGTCGGCAAATCAAAAACATCCATCTGATTTGATTCGATGTTTTTAATTTGTGGACTTGACAATAATAAGCACATTTACTAAAATTTGAGTGACTCCACTAATAACGAAAGTGAGTCAAAAACGACTCAAAACTGAGTTGAAATCTCTAGTCGTGTGCGGAGCAAAAGACAAAGGAAGAGAGAGAGAGAAAGAGAGAAAGAGAGAGAAAGAGGAGGGAGGGGGAGAGATAATTAATCAATCAGAAAATAGTGTACAAAATGCTATTTGGGCCCATTTCGCTGCATTCACAGATTTTATGTAACTTGATAACTTCTAGCAATAATAAGCCACAACTATCAGCAAAAACGCTGTATCTAGGTAACGGACCGACGTACAAATAAATTTAATACATCAAAACAAAGGTAATTCACTGAACTTTAAGAACAAAATATCGATACAAATCATTTCTCTTCGTTTCTAATAAAAAAATCGCACTTTCTTCTTTGTTTCTCCTATCAAACGCTGCACACCTCCGGAGTCAACTTCTTTGGCACATTTGTTCCACATTTTGGTAATCTGTGTCGCGTTCTGAGACGTTTTTTCCACTTTTCTTAAGCTTCCGCTTCATTATTGCCCAAAATCTCTCGATGGGCCGGAACTACGGGCAGCTCGGTGGAGTTATGTTTTTATCGATGAAATCTACGTTATTATCGCGGTACCACTGGATGACTTCCCGGCTGTAGTGGCACTTTGCCTAATCTGGCCAAAACTTCACGGGACCTTTATGAGCTTTAATCAAAGGCAGTACATGATTTTATAGGCATTCTTCCTTGTACAGTTGCAAGTCCATCGTCTTATTCGTCACGAACACTTTGGCCTTTGCTCCAAAGCTGCATATCCCTTGCCCAATCATCAGTTTTTTTTTTGGCAAATTTGTCCATAAAAACAAACTTAAACTTCGCAGGAACACTTCCTCGTGCCATCGCCATGTAAAATGTTTGGCCAGGAAGCTGTCCGAAATCTATTTTGATGTAGGTTTCATCGTCGATGAACAGGCATCCTTGGTACTTCGTCAAAATCTGCTGGTACAATTTCCGAGCTCGAGTTTTGGTGACGAAACTTTGTTTCAACGGCCTGTTTGGTTGCTTGGTGGCTCGATAAGAACGATATCCTGCTCGCAAACGAATTCTTCACATGGTACTGCAAGTAGCAGCGTATTTTTGTGCGATTTCATTATCTGATAGTCCAAGATTTGCTCTGACGGTTCTCATCACCTTCAGCTTGCGGTCATATGTTCCA
This sequence comes from Aedes japonicus, assembly GCA_034211315.2. Lineage (NCBI taxonomy): Eukaryota > Metazoa > Arthropoda > Insecta > Diptera > Culicidae > Aedes > Aedes japonicus. The sequence continues at coordinate 73,428 of JASCZW010007044.1, read as the reverse complement.
CTACGACCTTACGTTTGATCACATCCTACACGGTTGATTTGGCGATTTTCAACGTTTTTTTGGATTATCAACGTGGGTGTGCAGAATTGTTTCTCTCCTCTAGGCTTCCATCTTGAATAACTTTTGAGTCACTGCACGAAACACCGTGAAATTTATACCACAGAAATTGGGCGACAAAACCGCTGTAAATTTTTTTTGCAGTGGTCATTTTCCGTGCTGCTGCAACACAATGAGTGATTCCGGATTCTAACTGGACAGAACTTTATTGTTCTCAACCCTAGGAGCACACTTGTTCCCATTCAGTTGAGATACCATAAATATGACTTGGTAAGTCATAATCAAGTGAGTACAACTAATTATGATCGTAGTGTGCTACTTGGGAAAGTCGTGTGCAGGTGTTCCTAAACTGGATTCAGGAGAAGATCGACGCAGCTCTCCGGAGGCAGCAGGCGGGATTCCATGCCGGAAGATTTTGTGTGGACCATATTGTCACGCTTCGAATTATTCTGGAGCAGGTCAAGGAATTCCTAGAGTTCCTCAATATTCATTGACTACGAAAACGATTTCGACAGACTACACCAATTTTTTGGGGCGTCCTAAGACGCAAAGGAATCCCGTATAAAATCGTGATCCTCATCGAATCGCAGTACGAGGCTTTTACATGCAGAGTCCTGCATAACGGAGTCTTGTCCGATCCCATACGGGTAGTTGCCGACGTGAGGCAAGGATGTATATTATCACCGATAATGTTCCTTACCGTGTTCGACGAGGTCATGGGAGATGCCTATCATTATGAAGCACCACAACGACTTCGATTTGACTGATGACGTTGCTTTTTTAGCGTAACGGCGCTCTGATATGCAGAGCAAGATCAACGACCGAAAGCTCCTACGGCGGGTCTCACCATTAACGTCAACCAGACTAAATCGTTGGATGTCAACACGGACAATCTTTCCAATTTTACGGTAGCGGGGCAAGCAGTGGAGAAAGTCGATAGCTTCCAATATCTTGGCAGCCTGATAGTGTCAGACAGTGGAACCAAGAGCGACACAAGTGCACGAGTCAAGAAGCCGAGGGCTGCTTTTGCGAGTTTGAGAAATATATTGAGGTCAAACCAGATAAGTTATTAGTACGAGACACTGAAGAAGTCTGCACATTGTAGACGAAATACGCTTATCTGTCGAAGATAAGCAAAGGTAGTTTGAATTAAATGGAGATTACTAATTTTATAGTATATATCTAATTTATAGTTACAAGTATTCCACTAAACAGCTCAAACCCTCTAGGATTCTTGAAATTAAACCAAGGCAAATTTTACGCGTCTGTTAAGATTCACTTGTAAGCCAAAATAAGTTTAAACAACGAAATCGCTTGCAATCTTTCATGCAACAGACTAGTTTCAGGCATTATCTGGTTTAAATTTAAGTTAAATGTCCCATTAATTTTAATCAAATCTAGCATTCCATTTATGTGCATTTGGTATCGCAGAAAATTACATGTTTCTTTCTAGCTGAGTATTTTTCAGCAGTGGCTTACATCTCATATGTATGTGTTCTGCATCTTTCGTGAAGGTATAGATTAAAAATATTACACAACAGTAGAACGTGTGCTTGCATCCCCTTGATAAATCTTGGTTGATGGTCCGAATGGCCAGCACGAAATACTTAATTTATGCCATTAAAAACATTAAATTTTGATACGTCGGTTTGGCTTCTTATTATTCACTTATCTCAATCGCTTCCAGGGAAGCACACATTCAATTTATTAAATATTGCTAACACAGTTTGAAAGACACATGTAATATTTTTCATTATTGGTATCTATTACACATCCCATGTAACATTGCCAAAACCCTCCAGCTCTATTAAGTTTCATTGAAGTTTTATAAAAGCCACAAGAAATCAATTTGGTTTTATTATGGCAGTAAGAGGTACCAATAGGTTTCAAGTTCTAGTCAGGTTTATGCGAACCTATACAGGTTCTTTACAACGACCTTAAAACCTTGTCTTCTAAAGATTCTTTTACTCCTATCAAAGGTTCTATTTTAACTTTATGAACTCGTAAAATGCTGTTTTGAAATGCCGTTTTAGAATTCATTGAAATTGGCTTATTATGGTCGGTTGAAAAAGCATGTTAAACCCATCTTGCCTCCAGTAAATGCCAAGTAACACACAAAACATCTTTTTAGAATGATTTATAATGCCTTATAATCATTTTGCAAAACATGTCAAATTCGGAATGGTTAGGATTTCTCGTATTCTAACGATCGAGCTTAAAAAACCGTTTTTCACTGCTGCAAGTGATTAATACTTTATTATTGTTCTGAAAGATATGTTTCCATACATTTGAAATACTTGAACAGGACAAGATTCAAAAGGTTCTCAATAATGTTGAAATAACATTACACCAACCATGTTTCGCAAAACGTGTTCTTTTCCATAACAATGAATTTGTTGTACAAGATTGTGGTTTCACTGCCAAGAGGAAGCATATCATAAATACTCAGAGTTGCCTTTTCAACAATTGAAGTTGCCTTAGCAAAGAAGCTACAAACCTATCACGCCAAGGACTAGTATTCAAATCCCATGCTTGGCGACGTTTTATTTTTGCACGAGAATATTTTTTTTCCATTTTATGTTTAAGGGAACGTTCATTAATTACGTCACGCAAAATGTGACTTTTTATTACCCCCCCCCCCCTTGTCACGTTTTTTGTATGGACCTTCAAATTTTTTTGTATGGATCGTCACGATTTCCCAAACCTACCCCCCCCCCTCCCCCCTTCCACGTGACATAATTAATGGACCTTCCCTTATGAGGCTTTACTTTTTGCACTTTTAACGTCATATTAAAGTATGAAATGTATTATACACTCATACTTATAAACTGTTTGTGTCATTCGGCAGTGCTTTCAACTTATTTAATACAAGCTGTGTTGCTTGGGATTGGGGAAAGTCACTAAATGACCAAATAGTTTTATAGTAGCCGTTGCGAAGATAAATTAGCTTTTAAGCAAAACTGTGATTTCTTCCAATCATCATATTGAAATTTATGAAATAATTGAAATGTGGGAATATCAAAAAAATAAATAAATTTGAAATGTAATACAAATTAACAGTGTCTAGATCAGAGATCAATTTTTTATTCTTTGAGTTCCATAAATTTACAGGAAATTTATGATTAATTTATCGATGTTAACAAAAATACGCAAATGATTTTGACCATGATAAGCTATAAAACAATTTGTTTGGTGATTTTGAAGGAGATGTTCGCTCATCACCATGAGGCACCAAGAGTGCACATTAATGTTTTTGGCTAGAATGAAAGATGTGAAGAGGAAGTGTTGAAAGTTCCGTCAGAGTGCGGCAGGTAGGAAATCTAACAGATGTTTTTTTTGAAAATTGAGCGGAAAGGCATGTATCCAATGGTACTAGAACCATGGACGTCAATCTTTGCCTAACATCCCACTGCGGGGTAGGTTGTAGCAACGGAACAAGTCCGCCACTTCAACAGGCAAAACTTGACACCATAAATGGTAGTAACCATTAATTATACTGGTGGGGACCAGTATCGCATCGCTTCACGGTGTTTCTCTCCGAGGTCTCTACGTTGGAGACGACGAGAAAAACTTTAGTGATCGTCAGTCGGTGCGAATCAACACAAACCCAAAAAAGGAGAGAGTTCCTCTCCCATGTGCGCATCAGTAAACAGAGTGCACACAATAGATCGCTAGAATAACTATACAAGCCACAGTGGTACATGAGCGTCTTTCCATACGTCAATTTTTGCCTGTTGAAGTGGCGGACTTGTTCCGTTGCTACAACCTACCCCGCAGTGGGATGTTAGGCAAAGATTGACGTCCATGGTTCGAGTACCATTAGATACATGCCCTTCCGCTCAATTTTCAAAAAAACATCTGTTAGATTTCCTACCTGCCGCACTCTGACGGAACTTTCAACACTTTCTCTTCACATCTTTCATTCTAGCCAAAAACATTAATGTTCACTCTTGGTGCCTCATAGTGATGAGCGAACATCTCCTTCTACATCATAATCGTTACTTCTCGCACGGAGAATAAATAACATAACAATTAATGATTTTTTTTTGGATTTGCTTTGTATATTTTGCTATCAAACAAAACTTTCCGTGACACTAGAACTTTTTTCTTAGAAACTATTTACCGTAAAATGAATCAAAAGAGCGGAGAATCGAACAAAGCAGAACAACAAAAACCAACCACGATATCATCGTAAAGTTTGACAGCTGTTGCCATATGGCCCTATGCTGGTTTTGAAGGCAGCCAATAGGTTCGGTGAAGGTTCTCAAGTGGTCATAACATCATTCACTAGATCATTTTCAAAAGCTTTATGGTCTTCTAAAGGTTTTATTTGTTTGTTTTAACAACCGTCTATAGAGTGGGCCACTTTGTACACATTTCTGCTTTAAAGATGCATAGAGGAGGTGTTGGTGGACAAAACAGTTGGACAAATAGTTTCAATATTGCAATCCATTTCGTAGTTTTTTCTTCTGCTTCTGAATTTAGTATTGGAACAAACATCTATGATTCTTACAGCGACCCTAGTGGTCAAATTTGTAAACTATGACGTCTTATGTGTTCCCTATAACAATAACAGTATCAGAATTTTTTTTCGCGGTGCAGTTCGAACCTGTTTCAGAGAAATACAATTTGGAAGAAGAAACAAGAAAAATCAGAAAAATCGCAATCATTTTGAAAATCCTTCGTGGTCTAGGTCAAAACTTGCTAAAGTGTTGGGTACGAAATACCGTTTGCCGTGTTTTGAAAAGAACAGAGAAACTTTGTCAACGGATTGCAAGCCTAAAACAAGCATGGGGTGGTACTGTCAACCGTCAAGAACATTAAGGCAAACCCCAACATCTCAGACTGCGATTTGGCCAAAAAGTTTACCGTGCAACGGATTCGTCTCCGGGAACGCTTCAAACTATACCGTCCTTGTAGACAACCAAATAGGGATCAAAAGCAGAACAATGTGAATCCTAGAGGGTTTGAGATGTTTAGTGGAATACTTGAAACTATAAATTAGAAGAAAAATTAGTAATCTCCATTTAATTCCAACTACCTTTGCTTATCTTCGACAGATACGCGTATTTCGTCTACAATGTGCAGACTTCTTCAGTGTCTCGTACTAATAACTCGACATTGTAGACGAAATACGCGTATCTGTCGAAGATAAGCAAAGGTAGTTGGAATTAAATGGAGATTACTAATTTTTCTTCTAATTTATAGAACAATGTAGCCAGAATTCGTGCCAGAAAACTGTATGATCAAGTGTTGACAAAATTCAATGTAAAGGCCGATTTCAAACAGCAACCGGGACAAACAGCTTACTTGGCTACGGCTCGGAGAGATGTTCCAGCCAAATTCAAGTTTGTGTTTCCAGATAAATTTGCACGCAAATACATGATTTGGTAAGGCATCTGTAGCTGCGGTAGGAAGACCAAGGTTTTCATCACTGACAAGACATTTAATTCAGAGCTGTAAACAACGGAATGTTTCCAAAATCGAATATTGCCATTCATCAGATCCCACAATGAACCTGTCATGTTTTGGCCAGATCTTGCAAGCTGTCATTGCAGTAGAACATTGCTACAGTGGTATGAAACCAACGGCATTCAGTTTATAACGAAAGAACTCAACCCACCAAACTGTCCCCAGCTCAGACCGATAGAGAGATTTTGGGCTATTATGAAGAAGAAGCTGAAGGTAAATGACAGTGTCATCAAAGGCATCACTGAATTGAGAACCAAGTGGAATAAGATTGCCAAAACGATGGATGAGAATAATGTGCGCCGGTTGATGAAACGTATTCCGGGAAAAGTCCGCAAATTTCTTCGAAATCGAGATGATTATTTTTTTGTATTTTCCCTCTTACGTTCATATTAAGCCGAACATTTTACTTAAAACAGAATATTATTTTATGAATGTAAATCCAAAATATGCGCAATAGTCTATGTTCCAATTCTAACTGGGCCTCACCTTATGAGATAAACCACGTCATTATTTAATTACCGTTGGTTTACGATACAACGAATTTTGCAATGCATTTCTTTGAATCAATTCAATCAAACGTAAAAAAATCCTAATTGCAACATTTTCTTCTTAGTTGGTTCTTCTTATGGATTAAAACAATATCAAAGTGACATCTGGCCAAAGTCGTAAAATATGTAAATAGTTACAAGTAGCCAAACAAAATCGATAAAAGTAAGCATTCAAGTTGAAAGCTCTCTTCGTCCATCTACTCGACCGTTTTGTAAGATTGCTTCTGCCCATCTCCAGTCTTGTCTATCAAGCTGTTACTGAATTTTTTCGCCTACTCTTCTCTTTCCCAATGTACCGTACGGCACCGAAAACCATACACCAATCCTTCAATTTTGGATAGTTTTAATTGTGTACACCAATGCCTGAATACCACGGCCAGTCTCTTATATTCTACTTCGTACATGAAATTTCCACATAAAATTAATATCAGACATTCGTTTCCCAACGGTACAAACCATATCTATTCCATTCCATAATACTGCCACAAGAGCAAACCAGCCTTATGAATCTGCATCGTTCATCATTCTTGGATCACAGGATACGGTCACGGTTACTTTACCGCCTCTGCCTAAAACGATATACTCTGATGTAAATGATTCACTCGCCGTTTTGACCAATTTCAGCCGCTGTTTTTTTTAAGGGACTTTGACCCAAAGGCAGTTTGCTACTTTAACCATTAATTTGAGATTAAAAAGATTTAAATTGTTTCCTTAATATTATACTTTTTACTATCGGAAATCCAATTTAAAAATAAAGGAGTGTTATTTACGGTGATTTGATTCAAAACCCCCATAATATACTAACAGAAGGGGAGGCAACATGATGATAGCATTTGATAGTTAGTTGTTTGGTGGTCCAAATATTGGTCTATGAAAGTTGAAATCCACTTTTAGCTACTGATTTCTTTGATACACTTCAAAATACGCATCTGTGTTTTGATCATATTCATATTTTAACCCATTTGCTGAACAACTCATTCTATAAATATGTCATTCTTTCCTTTCCCTTTTCAGGTGAGTAAAACCATCCGGGAAGATGTCAGCAATCCGCGCTACGTATGGTAATGTTTGCCCTATTCTTTTACTGTTTAAATTAATTACTGGAGCTAATGACTAGAAAGGAAAATGTCACCTCTCTACGATAACATGATTGACGGATCTTCCGTGGAGTCTCTTCCAGCTGAAAACACGACATGGTAACTTTTCACTTGCCGTCTTTCTCTTGTTGTTCCCAGCAACTAACAACTTTTGGCGCCGGCATAGAATAGAATAGACTGCCATCATCCATCAGCAAAGCACAATGGAAAATGGAAGATTTATTGGATAAATATCGTTTCATGCTTATCAGATTTTGGGCCTCCAATAGAAAACATTCAATATAAATAGCGGCTCTCCGTTGTGCGCAAACAGTTTCATCGTGCCCAAATTTTATCTCCTATCAAAAAATTATCCCGTGGCCTTGTGAGAATACAAAATAAATGATTTTATTAGGCATAATTTTCTTTTTCAAGGTTTAACTAACATTTTCAATGATTACAATTTTCAGATTTTTCTCAGAAATATTTTCTATGAGGTGTGATTAGTTTTGTCCAATTGAACTAGAATGCCTTCACTGTGTTCGAGGATGACATATATTCAAGTATCAAAGATAGCACCAATAGTTCAAAACTCAAATATGAATCTAGAGATGTGTTTTCTAGCATGTTTTGTACCACATATGCATATTGATATTAGTACTTTGTTGAGCCCGAGTCGATATTGGCAAAGAAGTCAAGCAATATGAAGAGCAATAGGAATCTTCTGAGAACTATCACTCTTCCTCTACTATATTAAGACATATAGAGCGCCAGACGACTACTATTTCTGAAAATAAAACATGTTGAACGACATTTTCTTGACTCACTTGTTGAAATCAAATACAATAAGTCCTTCTGGTAGGAATATGTTGACGCGATACTCGCTATATTGGAAACCGAGAACACCTTCGCCCTTCCACGAAAAATCACTGGGATGTTGGATGAAATGGTTGAGTCCGTTTTGATAAACGGTGTGCAGCGAATAAGATATTTTACTATATTCCCGATTTACTCTCTGTTCAGAGATGCACATTTAAGTAATTCAAATTTTGGTATCGATTTAAGCCAGCAGTAAGGTTGTTGTTGGGGTCACTCACAAGTGTGGGTGGTTTATTACAATAGAATACAAAGGTATCTCAAAGCATCGAGTTTGAGAACCGATTTAAACCAACAGTAAGGATACCGTTGGGGCTACTCACTAGTATGGGTGGTTCATTTAAATGGATTTCAAGAAAACGTTGAATTATGATGATGAAATTAATTATAAGATGCAGCTTTAAACCTCTTTGAAGCTCAACCATTAGTCTATGAATGTATACTGAAATGTGAAGGTCACTATATGATGAAAATAAGACGATGTTATAAAGAAACACTAAAAAATGGATCATATGTGCAAATGAAATGCAGCCTCTTCCTCCGCGGTGCTAGATGATTGACAATCTGTAATTGCGTAAATTCCAACGTCACTTGATGAAATATAGTCCATCACCCGGTAGCCCAGCCAAACAGCAAATAAAATTAGAGCAAACAACATTGCGAATTAAATGTGAAGTGATCACTGCCCAAAAACGAAAACTTATTAAATCCAAAACAGAAAGTAAAAATAAAACAGAAAATTTGAATACCTCGACAACTCCTGTTTTTGCTGTGCCCAAAAATGATTATCCATGTCTATGAAATAGAAAATGTAGGAGCATAAACAATGTTAGTCTTTGAATTAAGTTTTTGGATAGCATAAAGACTGGACTCGGAAAAAATGAGACACACAAAAATGATCACCAAAAATTCATTTTAAATCGGATACTCAAATTTTCACACTGAAAATTTATTTTCGTAAAGTAGCTTTCACGCGTTTCGTAAACATGGATTTTGTACATAGAACAAATGTCTCGTATATTGTATGAAACATTCATAATGCTTTTTATCTGATGAAATGCTATCATTACACCTTTTTATAAAATGCACGAAATGGACTTCGTGATGACCAGACAATCGCTGTTTCTCTTTTATACCGTTTTCATGCTTGATGGTGTTACTGCTGGAATGGGCGGGAATAATTTATCCATCCCAAAAAGAAATTAAAGCGCTGTCGAGAGCTTTAACTTCATGCTCATTAATCAAACATGTTCGCACGAGTCAGCGTTGCTTAGTGAGATCAACCACGGATTGAGAACCAGCACTTTCCAAATGTGCAGGTTCGAACCCCATGTCAGAAACATTAATAAAACGCTGGACAACTCTACGTGGTTGCGCTTTTTTGTCACTTACTTTTTGAGTCGATAAAGTAGATCTGTTAGTCATTCATGCAACCACCAAAGAGACGTTTCTTTTTAATTTGTGACCAAATATTCGTAGCTCCTTGTATTGTTTTCGTACAATGTACGAATGCTCTTTCTGTGTTAACAAAAGCTTTGTACTCTTGACAGTTGCGCGTGTGCCATTAATTACGAATGTATCTTCATAAAAAGAACAAATTCGTTTCATTGCAGAAAACAACTAATGGATTTGTGAGTATTACCTTCGATTTTGTAATATAAACTTAAATTAACTTTCAGTGCAGGGATTAAGTAACTATATATTCACTATGTTTTGGCATAATTTATTCAAAGAATTTCCTCCCCCAAGCGGAATGCTCGTACATTTCTCTTAACACTGCTCATGAGATCTTGGTTGAGTCTTTGTCCATCTTCCTTACACAATTTCTTCCAGTTTTTCTTCAAAGCTTCATCGGTTTTGAATGTTTTTCCGCTTTTCTTCAACTTCTTCATTTTCGCCCAAAACTTTTCGATCGGAAGTTCTGGTGTATTTGGCGGGTTCGCCTCCTTCGGGACCACATTAACGCTCTTCGCTTTGTACCAATCCATTACAGGCTTGGCGTAATGGCACGAAGCGAGATCCGGCCAGAACAGCGTGGGACCACGGTGAGAGCGAAGGAAGAGCAGCAAGCGCTTCTGCAAGCATTCCTCTCGATATATCTGCCCGTTTATGGTGCTGGTTGTAACGGCTTGCTGTAACGTCCGCACTCGCAAACCGCCTGCCACAACAGGTACTTCTTGGCGAATTCGTCCATCTTCCTTAAAGTACTGTCTTATCTTCCGCAGCTTCTCTGCCCGGATAAAAATAACCATACAATTACAATACAATAATATAAAATAACATTAAAATCTATTTCCGACCATGAATCTTATTGTTCATGAATAAGATAAAGAAAAAATGCATATTGTCAGTACAATAGATTTACAATTCACTCAATATGCTTGGATTCTCAACAATTATGAAACAATACAATTAATAGTAATTGGTTCAAATTTGTTCAGAAAATAATGATTTTTTCTATAGTTAAGATACATAACAACCCCCCTTTTTTATTGTCGATGTCTCAGTTAACATTAGATTCTATTGTGGTAAAAATAACTCCTATTGTCATCATATAGTTGTGAACAATACTATTTATTGTACATACTATAGATTCTATTGTATGCTTACGATATATTCAATTGTAAATCTATGAGAATTTTTTATTCGGGTGGGTATTCCGTTTTCGGTTTTCGGCCGCTTCAAACGCGCCGCTCGATGATCTTCGTCTCCTCTTCACAACGGGGGACACGATGGAATGGTGGATTCCAAGCCTTTTGCCGATCCATCTGTGCGACTGACCAGGATTATCGATCACCGCGCCCAAGGTTTCTTCGCACTGGCAACCGATAATAAACGAAATTGGAGTGAAATTAGGAAATTTGACGGGAGAAAAAAATATTTGCTTCCATCTTCTAGCAAAGCACACCTACATTCTCCGTATTTGCATTATTTTTTTGGATGAAGGAAAAAAAAATGTTTTGTAGAAATTGTCGTATATGATCCTTTCTGAAATAAACGTAAACAACCTTCATATCTTTTCGAATACATAACGTTAAATAGGTGGGCTAAAACCTACAACGATGCATAAATGTGAAGCTGAAAATAGCTTTAAAAATATTGTGAAGAGATGCTCATATATGGAATGATAATAACAATTACATTTGTAATGTCTGAATGTTGCAGATTGTGGTCCTGCTGTAATTGTTGAAAAATAAAAATAAAAACCACTACCAATACCTGGGAATTCCATGGATGACCTGAAACCATTTACCGTACAAAGAATACTTCCATTTTTTGTGGTAGGGTAAGATTTCAGTATGCTACACAGATATAAAGAAACATTGAATTTTCTTCGCTATATAATGCACGTAATGGGAATGCAAGATTTGGCAGAAAATAATGGGATATTTTATGTAAATTTAAGCCAGATAACGCCTGAATCTAGCCTGTTGTATGATATATGATATTGTTGCATGGCGCATGGAAGATTGCATAAAATTTTGTTGTTAATGCAACCTTTGGCTTGGTATTAAACGAGGGGAAATTTTACGCGCCTTATATATTTTTTTTCTGTGTACCTTCCCCCGGAATGATTCGTGATGCCTACATCGCGTTGGTGGGGCTGCCACCTTAGGTATAGCTGACGCGATACAGCGTTTCTTACTCTGGACCACTGCCACTGGATGCCAGGACAGACGCTGATTGGTGGACAGACGCTCGGCACGCATCTCCTCAATCTAGCTGAAGTCAGACGGACAACAGTGCCCAGGCTGCACAACCAGCTAAGTACGCAACCCTTAGCTGGTGGTCTTTGTCATTTCTTGACCCGTGGAAGCATGAGGTAGGAACTTGTGAGGACCAGTGCTACGTTGCGAGGCGCACGCATCAAAAACATGATACAAGCGCCAAACTGCAAACCTGATTTTTGTAAAATGAGTTGAATCAAATTGAATATACTTGAACCACAACGTATTTGTTAATCTAAAAGAAAAGAAGGATGTGTGGACATGTTGTCTTTGGAGAGTTTATTTTGGCTGTACAATCCGGGGTTTCTGCTTGGTGACATGTTTGGAATTCAAGAAGTGATGTGTGTAACGTAATGTAATAAAAACAACCATCAGTGCAAGGATTACCTATGTCTGTAGGACTATTATCAGCAGGTTTCCCCGAGAGAATAGCCGACGTGATGGCTTGTTGTAGCGGTCCAGTCGTTCTCAATGAGGACATTTGGAAGACCTCGGTCAGATGGCCACGTGTTTTTACATGACAAGGACTGTCAAACCTTCGACTGCCTTAGATTCAAAAGCAAAATAACATATTTATGTCTTGTTTCGAGGAAAACCTACCGCCATACTTCATTCTTGTACCTTTGTTTTCATCGCATTAGGCGATAAGCTTGCAAAAGAACATCATTTTCTCTTAAATCACTCATCTTTTTCGCTTTCTGAAATTTCACTACCAGTATTGTTAAATATTTCGTTTTCTTTCCTCTTTTTATCTTTTCCTAATCTCTTACAATCGTTTTTACTCATACCTTCGTATCTTGCAAAGTTCGGTTTTAAGGAATCGTTCCAGGTGAAACAAGGTCTACCTTCCCTTTTCCAATCAAATTTAAACTTATATGCTAACTTAAGTGGATGCGATGATTCTATCCTGATGATATGATCATAATAAGTTATTCTTTATACTGTAACTCTTCGATTTATTTTTTTCATTCAATTCCTTCCTTATATTACTGTTTCCTGTTTTCTTTTCTACAGCTATTCCGAATATCTTTCACTAAAAGTTTTTCATATTTTGCTTATTGTAATCTTCTCCGTTGCGAAAGATTTGCTACTTTGGTTCCATACTGAATTGCTGGAGAAATAACAGTGTTATAAATAAGTCTATCTATTTCCCACGATGGTCTGAAGTTTTAACAAAACTGAACTATGGATTTGGTTGATTTCATAGCATCAACACATCTCATTCTAGGAGTAACCTCAGTGTATTAGTCAAATTTACTCCAATATGTTTCAATGACTTGCAGGTATCCAACTCCTTTCAGTTCAATTGTATCTTATCTGGAATAATTTGTTTTGCAATGGGTACTCTTATTAATATTCGATATTTATTTGTATTAATTTGTTATCCAACCTAATATAACCAACTTAATTATTTCTTCGGGAGTATACGAACAGACGTTCAAGTACTCAAACTGACTCGATCACTTACTCTGTTTATTTTTATAATGATGACAGAAATCTGTAAAGTTTTACCGAATTCTCAACAGCCGATTTTACGGATTTCGGTAAAATTTTACCGAAGTTCGGTAATTTTTTTACAGATATCTGTAAAATTTTACTGAAATCCGTAAAATCGGGTTACCGAACGATCAGCTGTTGAGAATTCGGTAAAATTTTACAGATTTCTGTAAAAAAAATCTAAGTGTGCAATATTATCAAATGCCATCTTAATATCTAATGATGCAACATAAAAGGTTTCTCCTGCGTTCCAATGTTCTTTCATTAACCTACGTGTTACAAATATGTAATCGTCGGTTGAACGACCTTCCGCGAAGGTTGCCTGATGCCACCCCGGATCACCTGCGAAACCTCTCAATCTATTACGTAACCATTGGATAGATGTTGATATATTCCTTGGCATAATATTCTCTATCCAAACTCTTCTCCAGATTTGCAGTAAATGATGTGCTGAATATCCATCCGCATACTTGAAGAACTCCATCCAAACCCCATCGGCTCCTAGAGATTTTCCGTTGCCATCTCTTCGGTTGTCGGAGGCGGCGTAATAGGACACATATCTTGCTCCTTCATAAAAGTAATCTCCGTACAAGTACTAAGCATTAATAACTTTTTCCAGAGCTTAGCAGGTATATGAACTTTCCTAAATGCCTTTTTCGTTAGGCAGGTCCTTAAGAAGGCATAGGAATGTTTAATTCTTACAGCAATATCAAAATCATCCAGATTTTTATAAAACTCTTTAATTACTTTTTCCTGCTGCTACTGCTTGTTGATATTCTTCCTTCCTCTTGCTCACTTTATATTTATATGTTATCATAAAGGTTCTCTTGTTATATAACATTACAGATTTATTTAATCTATTCAACGCGTTTTTTTTTTTTTAGGAGTAAGTGGAACTTCTGACGTTTTCATAGCCGTGGCTTTTTTATTCTCTTAGCTGCTTCTCCATAATAGCTATGAAGATCTCTATTTTTCTCAACTACTTCTGTCTTTTCTAATTTCTCGTGATATTTTTTCCTAACTACTTCGTATTTAAGTGCTTGTGCATCCAAATATTGGCATGTCTTGTTATTGACTTTAGGATGTTCGGAATACAATGAGTGCATATAAACTCAATCGGCAGTGCAACAATCAATAGTTTTCTCTGTTCTGCTGAAGTTTCTGCAAACAACACAATTAACTATTCTTTCGTAACTGACCGTTTGTACGATTCGTAAAAGTAAACAATTTCTCCGATCGCGGGAGTTGAATCGACATAATGCAAATCCACTTTCGGAGGATTGTTCGGTGTTGAGGAAAAATGCGGAACGCTATCTATATCCCGCTGCACCCGTACTTTCCACCGAAGGATTTTTGATGAGTGATGCTTTTGTCCTATTCTCTCCAATAAAACGAATTTCAGAGCTGGCTCAACATATTCCTTACTCTGAGGAAAACGAGTGAAAAAAAAATGTTAGCTACAGAAACACGTCCGCACGCAACATAAAGCTTACTTCGATCTCTTACATTGGTAGCCCGCGGGTTTATGCTAATGAATTATTATTTTATTTGCACTACTACACCATTTATATTGACATCTCTCCGATTTCGTAGTTTGGATACCAGGTCAATTATGAAAATATTCGCTGAGCCCCACGCGCTCTATATTTATCCCCCATTACCAAAGATAACCAGTTTTACAGTACACTGTTTGGTTTGACGTCGCGAAATCAATCAATTTCGAACAAGTTTGCCTGATGGCAACGTTTTATTTCACGACATCAATAAAACTTAATGTACGCATGTTTCGCACGCTCCCCTTGCGATCAACCAAGGTGATATGATGAATGGAGATAATTGCTAATTATAGCGCCTCAGACGCTTGGTGAAAGAGGATAACTTGTTCACACCTATTGTAACTACCTCGTTTGCCAATAATTGCTCAGTTGATGAACCTTTAATGAATTATTGAATTTTTCTATACTGAAAGTCTGCTTGACTTCCACGGAGAGTAATTTGTGAAAGGGATTATTGATAAATTTCTGTTAAAAATCTGCCAGATGTACTGCTAATAATCCAACCAATTTCGAAAAAAATTGAGTTCGATTTATGTATGTTTTCATCACACACACTCTGCAAATCAAATTTAATAAAAGAGATTGCTCAACTGGTCGGGATAGGAAATGGACCATCCAGACCAGCGATGACATGAGGACTAGCAGGAGGAATGATTTATGGTGATACCTCCTTCGGAATCTACTTTATTAGATTCATTTTTTCTGCATCAAAAGGAGTTCGAGCTATTTCTAGTATTACTGAGTATGCTATGAAAGCAAAATAGAAAGTCAATCACTACAGCAGACGAAGAATTCTCGGGCCAGGTTGAAGAATTCATCCATATTCAATCCGATAAAGCGGATTTGGTTTTCTTGATTTCATTATAACGTTCGACTTAGCATTTATCTGGTTTGCGGCGGTATAAATTCAATCATGTGCTGCTTTCGTTTCCAACTTTCACTTTCGCTGATTTGAATTTTAAATTGGAGAGTGAGATTGGGAAGCTAGAATTCCCGCCCTCAATCTAGAAATCATTATTATTTGCGTTCTTATTTTCAGAGTAATTTGTACTAATAATAAGTTAAAGGGTCTCATTACTTGCTTTGAACAAGTTTGAACTGGGTCGATAGAATTGATTTGCGTTCATATCCTTCAAAATATTAAATTGAGGAATTCACTTTCACTAGCGGACGCATTGCATATTTGCTGACCACTGTTAGAGCTGTATACACTCAGTAGTTAAACAAAAGCCGAACAAAATTTCGGTTCCAAAAACCGTCATGTTCAACCTTCAGTAACTTTGTCAATTATCAATATTTTACAATTTTACAACAATATAACCAGTTTATTGGCTTGATATCTGGAAGCTTCATTAGTTTGCTAAAAACTTCACAACATTCAAAAAAAAGCATAGATAATAATGTGAACACAATATGAACTGTTTCCATCGAGTGTTTGAACTACAGCTGGCGTCAAAGTTGACGAACCAACAGGAGTATTTCCTTTTTTCACCCGTTATTGACCGGGCTGAAATATCGGTGCAAAAATAAGCCGAGGCGAATTCATGTTATTACCAGGGATGCCATACTCACAGACATGTCTGTAAATTTGCATACTTTTCATTTTTGTTGCAGACGTTTTTAACGATGCAGACATTTTATTTATGTTGCGGACTTCCTTAGAGTTTTGTAATATATTTTGAATTTCAAATGAACGAATTTCAGATTTTAAATGTACGAGGATCTGAACAGTATAGTAGATACGGTATGAAGCTTTGTTGAAATATTTCAAAATAGCGTGGGTATAATTTATTTTTAAAGTAGTTATCCTTGAGGAAACGAAAGCGGTGACTACTTATGGTAGTGTTCGGCCCCATGCGTTAGAGATGGGGTTTATAAATCCAATTTTCTTATCCACCCATCTCCCACGAAAAAAAATACAATAATCTTCATTGCTATTGTCACCAGGAAAATAACTGTCAAAGCCTTGGTAATGTTGGTCTCTTTCCATTGGGTCACAACGAAAATCAAGCTTCACAACCTTACAAATCATATTTGAGAAATTTACCGTAAAAAGGCATACTCAGCACTGCCTTTAACCAAGAAGCAATCGCCTCTATCTATTTACTTAACAATAAATACAAGCTATAAGAAACATATCCCTCCGTATCAAAATACGAGTAAACTCACTAATGAGGTACAAATAGATTATTCTAAAGTGGTGAATTTAAAATAATCCTATTTCTTATACTAAACTGAAAAACTCCGTAAAATACATAATATGCAAAATAACAGAATAACTACAAAAACATCTTTTTAACTCTCTCTTTATTCCATTTTTGTTTCATAACAAATTTCATTGCTATGTTTTTTTTACTCATAAAATAAAAATAAAAATTTGGAATTCAACTTTTTAATTTATGTAACGGACTCTGTACTTCATGGCAATGGTTAAAGAATTGTTGTTTTTGAAAAAAAGAAAAGAACAAACTAAATTTTGATTTGAAAACCTCAAAAACTGGAAAGAACTTTAAAGCGAGGAAAAAAAAACTAAAGAAAATTGTGCTATCTATGCTTCAGTGTCACCTTAAAAATATGATACAATAGTATAAGATTGAATACAATCCAAGAAATAGATGCAGAAATGTTACGTAATCACACATATAGCAAAAATGACATTACTCGCTCTCTTTTTACGTCTTTTGTAAATAAAAATGTACAGACTTTTTTAGGCATTCCCAGACATTGTTATCGCAGACATTCGAAAAATATATCTGGCATCCCTGGCATACTGTATACGTAGTTTTTACAAACCAATTAATAATTTTTCATATTTTTCAGGTTTTCGTGGGTGTGTGTGAGTTATTAAGAAAATGTCACGCGTAAAAAATCCCAGGTAGCACACTTGAATCATAATTAGTTGTAGTAACTTGATTATGACTTAACAAGTCATGTTTATGTTATCTCAACCAAATGGCAACAAGTGTGCTACAACGGATAGTGTAATGTGTTACGCATTTGAACGTATATTTTTGTATATTCTAACAAGCTGACCCCGGTGCGAGCGTTGCTACGCCTGCAACTAAATGAATGAACACTGGTTGTTTTTTTGGAAAGAGTTTTTTTTTACTAAGAAGGGGTTCAAGCTTCTATCAGAACATTCTTCTTACCCGAGAAATACACAGTTTGTGTTTTAGTTATCTGGATAATTCTCACATTTGGGTGAAATTTGTGTTTGGAAACTCCATAGAAACATTTCTTGCATTAAAAAAACCCCGCATGCCAATTTTGGTTCCATTTGCTTAATTTGTTCCCAATTTATGCAGAAATTTGTGATTCATTTGTATGAGAGCCCTCCCCCTTCCAGAAGAGGGAAAGGGTCTCAAACAACCATAAGAACCTTCCCCAGCCCAAAAAAACCCTTGCATACCCATTTTCACGACGATCGGTTAGACAGACACATTTTATTATATATAAAAACCACATGCCAAATGTGATTTCATTTGCTTGAACAGTTCTCAAGTTATGCATAAATTTGTGTTTCATTTGTATGATTGTCCCAACTTCCCTCACTTCAACAGGGGAAGGGGTCTTGAACTACCATAGAAGCATTTCTTGCCTCCAAAAACCTCCACATTCCGAACTTGGTTCCATTTGCTTGATTAGCTTCCGAGTAATGCAGAAATTTGTGTTTCATTTGTTTGAGAGCCCCCCCTCCTCAAATGGCGGAAGAGTCTCAAATCACCATAGGAACATTTCTCTCCTTCAAAAACTTCCACGTGCCAAATATGGTTCCATTTCCCGGATAAGTTCTCGAGCTATGCAAGGATTTGCGCTTCATTTGTATGGGATCCCCTTCTTCCAGAAAAGGGAGGGGTCTCAAATCAACATAGAACTATTTGTTGTCTTCAAAAATCACCACATACTAAATTTGGTTTCATTTGCATGGTTAGTTCTCGAGTCATGCAGAATATTGTATTTCATTTGCATCGGAGCCTCCCCCCCCCCCCCTTTAGGATGAGGAGGAGTCTCTAAGCAACATAGAAACATTTTTTTGAATTCAAAAACCACCACATGCTAAATTTCATTCCGTTTGCTTGATTAGCTCCCGAGTTATGCAGAAATGGGTAGCACGGGGAGGGTTCTCAAGCTACCATAGAAACCTTTCTTGCCTTTAAAAACTCACTAATGCTAAATTTGGTTTCTTTTGCTTGATTAGTTCTCGAGTTATGTTGAAATTAGTGTTTCATTTGTATGGCAGCGCCCCATTTCAGAGAAGGGAGGGGTCTTTAACTATTATAAAAACCTTCCCCGGCCCCAAAAATCCCTACATACAAAATTTCACGCCAATCGGTTCAGTAGTTTTTGAGTCTATTGGTGCCTCATGGTGATGAGCGAACATCTCCTTCTACAGTATATTTTTGGTTAACGAATCACGATAAGTGTGACAACATCATTATAAACATATAAGGTGGCATAATCTGATGAAAGTAAGTTTAATTTGATTGGACCAGATGGTGGAACCAGTTATATTGTTGTAAAATTTTCACTCAAAAGTATTGATAATTGACAAAGTTACAGTAGGTTGAACATGACGTTTTTTGGAACCAAATTTCGCTCGGATTTTGTTTTGCTACTGAGTGTATAACGAGTATGCCCTGAAATCATTACTTCATAATAAATTGGTACCACTATGACCAGTTAAACTTTTTCCTATAGTTTCTTTTAACGAAAGCTATCGGACCTATCAATACTTTCTATTCATATCTTTTGTTCTAGCAGAAGTTGCTGTCCACTACTAGGGTTGCATGATGATAAGACGGATATTTCCAGTTTCAAAAATGTCTTAAGACCTATCCTAAAGGAAGTTAGAATAACTGTTGAAACGATATGTAGCTGAGATCGAATTAAACTTTAAGGAGCAAAATTTCTTTAACTTTACCGACGTTGCTGAGTAGCTCAGTTACCCGTTCTGATTACTGAGCAGATGGTCAGGAGTTCAATACCCTGTCTGTCCCCTTCCTTGCCATTTGTCAGTTGCCTCTTCCTATCACCACTAGGTTTAATATACAAAGCAATCTTTGATCAGCACTTTCTTTGATCACATAACTCCTAAGCTCCATCTATGTGGTTTTCTTTTCGATTAAACTTGTTCTGTAAAGTAACGGAGTAGCAACTACGAAACGCACGGTCTTTTAAAAAAAATATTCCTTAACTTAGATGATCTACAATGTTGTAAGAAAAACTATTTTTCTTAATCATGAGAAAAAAGTTAGAATTTCTATTATAAGCATGAGAGAACCACCCTAGTCTTCTTCCATTCCAAATGACAGATCTTATTTTTTTAAATTAAATCTTTCGAAGACATCATATCTGTCATTAATTATGATATTCTACTTTTTACGAAAATTGAGTAGCTTTTCCGTTCACCGTTGTTTGCAAAAACCCACAAATGGGTGAAAAAACACCCATTTGCGTTAGAAGTGCCTCTCTCCATTTAATGGTAAACCTGATTTACCCATTAACAGATAAAAGCAGTGTATGTAAATTAAGTATTTATTCGCCCATTGCAAAGAATCCAGGTTCCCCCAAAATGGGTTATAATTTATCCATTTTTGAATGAAGATCATGTAGCAGTTTTGTAGATTGTAAATGTATGGTATTTATGGACAGTCACCGCTAACGTTTAATCGCAGCCGTTTAACCTAAAATGATGCAAATTGCAAACAAATTGAAGGTATAGAACATATTGATCCAAATACTAGTAATATATCATATTTATCATATTTGATTTGAAAGTGTTGTCCGCAAGTTTAAGCTCCACGTCAGCAATCTCTTGCTCTCGTTTGATGGAGTCAAATCTAAATGACAGCGGCTCTTCGGTGTTTATTGCACGAGAATTGAACTCGTTTTGAGTAGCGATATCTACTACCCGCTTCTCCAGCTGTTCCATACGGCGATTTGATCGTTGCTGCAGTTCAACAATTTCACGTAAATATTTCTGTGATTCATCTTCAGCATCAACAATCACACCCGGTTGTTGAACAGAATCGTATGGCACATATTGAAAAATTTCATCATAATTTTCTGCAATTTCCTCAAAAAAGGGCTGGAATGTATCATGAGAGATAATTCCGTAGTCTAAGTTGTCAGGGACTTCAGGAACGATATCAGTACTTCGTAAATTGAATTGCTTTTCTATGGAGAACATCATCCCGTACGCTTTCTCTCGGCGGATGTGTTGCATGTGAGTGGTTACTGGCAGCGGACAGCAGTATGGGTGGCGCTGTAACAGTAATATTCCCTCTTACTTCAACAGGAGCGGGTACAGGCGTTTGTTTGGGAAGAGTCGTGTTTTCCAGGGTAAGCATTTTCGTAAACATCTCGGTATCACAGTTGTTGACCTTTCTTTTGCGTCGCTTCAGCTGTCCAAGGTCGGAAGATGATTCACCGGACAATTCATCCAACAAACACTTCGCCTAATTGAAAGATGGAATTAGCATCTTCTCTTGTTCCGTAATAGTTTTTGCATTCGGCCAAAGCACAACACTTCCGGGGTCTGCTTTGCGCATTTTCTGTGAACGGTTGTATCGATGTTGCACACTATTCTATTACCGGGCATAGCGCATTATCTATTGTTCAGCGGCGCGAGTATTCGAGTGAGCGAAAAAAATAGAACAATAAAGTTGCGGTCATGTTATATATGTTGGTTGCTGTGGGTGTAGATCGTGATTGATTTCGTAGTTGATTTTGACCCGGACTATTGGTTCACCATAGTCGCCAAATCAATATATCAAGGATTTCCTTGTTTTCCCAATGGAAATAGTGAGATATGATTGTGATTGTAGTGGGATCGAGTGATTTGGGTCATTATTAGTTCACCATATGGGTCGTATCACCTTGATGTCGGTTTCTGTTATTTTTTGCTCGGTGGCGTGAGTGCGTGTTCGGGCATTCCTCGGTATCTGTTTTTTCGAAGAAGTTGTGTGCGCTCTCGATCTGAACAAGCGGCTTGGTACATAAAGAGTGTTAGTTCTGTTGTAAGCGGAAAAATTTTGATGTCATTATATGGAACGGGAGAAATTGGACGGGCGCCTATAGAGTTGGGTACAGTTGACTCGTTAGGTAGTAAGTGCTCTCAAGGGCGTGGAGCAGGACAGGTAATAGGGGGTTTTAATTTAAAAAAAACATGGTTTTTTCAATTTGCATCGATGATGGGCGTTCTTCCTAACACAAATATATTTTTTATGAATCTCTATTTTTACTCAATTTTTATACCAGAAAAATCTAATCATTTTTATTTCTACAAACCGACATGCAGTTTTACAAAGTGACATCTATGCAAAGTGACAGCATTTAATTTTCAGTTAGAGGGGCTCCCATTATGACATATATGTCAATTTTTGTATGCTAGAAATTAATGGTTGGTGCGTTGGTTTAGGTAGTCTGTTTTTTTTTTGTAGCGTGTTTCGTGGTGAAATAGGGTGGTGTTGTCTTGCAATCATTAATTTTCATAATACTTTGAAATTGTTTTTTCGAAAGTTTCGCTTGTCAAAATTAAAAAATAAATCAAATGCCGGTATATTATTATATTTATTATCGAACCATGTTATAATCCACATACCCCTATAATACCCTATTGATACCCACTGTATCAATATTAATAAAATTAACGTTTAATAGGTTTGCGTCGACCATCAGTTTAATTGGTTGAATCTATTGTGTCGATACTTTGTTCCGCATATTTTGTAATCAGGCGTAGCGTTTTGTCTATCGATTCGGTTGCCTATTGTTCTTTGCGCGAGTGATCGAGTGAGCATGAGAAGCCGTGGTTCGCAGGGTAAGATAGGGCGGCGGTGAGGTACATTAATTATAGGAAAGGCTTGTAAGATGGAACACGATCCGTTTTATGCTCGTAACATGTATAATTATTTTTTTCGTGGATCGAAAGACATCTTTCGAAAGAAGAACTAATAGGCTCCAACTTTGCCAAAAAACTGATTATTAATAGTTATCAAAAAAAAGTTATGGCCTATTTTCAAAATCCTTACAAAGTTGCAATTTCAAAAAATGGCTTGTAAGATGGAACACGGTTCGTTTTTTGCTCGTAGCATGTATAATTTTTATTTTTTCGATGATCTTTCGAAAGAGGAACTTATGGGCTTCAAGTTTGCCCATGGAACTGATTATTGATAGTCATCAAAAAAATTATGGCCTTTTTTCGAAATCCATCGAAATTGTAATTAAAAAATTGTATTGTTATATATCAATTTATTATTGATTCCATGGCATTTTTAAACATCAAAAATGTCATTCATATGTTTTAAAACGAAAAAAAAATGCGTTCAATCGTACAAGCTCAACAGTGTTCCATCTTACAAACATGACGCCATTATCATAAAACATCAAAAACTTGTTTCACTTTGCGATTTGTTTGGAAATGCCTTTGGATCATTAAAATAAACCAAAAATGCTAGCCAACACAAATGTTAACCTTTTGATATCGATGGGAAATTTCCACTTACTAAGCACAAGAATTAATTGCTATTTTAATTATTCCACCACTTTCAAACAATGAAACCTGGACAAGCTAGATCGAATGAGTGTATTCACTCCAAAAGCAAATGAAAATTGAAGAATAGTAAAAAAATGAGGTTAACACATGTCAGCGCGATGGTGTTGTCGCTGTGAATGTCAAAAGTGGCGCTGTTCCATCTTACAAGCCTTTCCTCTAATTGTGATCCAAATTCAGCGCCAACATTTTGTAAACAATGGATTTCGTAATCATTTTCTCTTGAGCAAAATGTCACATATACAAATTAAGCACTCTTTAAGGAGGAGAAGCTTTATCTCTATCCGCTGATATATTCTATTTAAAGTAATTGTATTCAACTTTCGATAAATTAGCTGACAAAGTGTTTGTTTACAAAAGCAGATTCGTCCTAATCAAATGAATGCGCTGAATAATTCGTTCGCCATGCTCGTCGGGCCACCCTATCTTGGAACAAATAAACCACAGTCCCATTTTGTAAGTGACTCCAGTGGTATCCGTGTTGTTGGTGTAGATCGGTCCAAGTTGGCTCTCAAGCGTTGAGATGAATTGCCTTGTTGTCCTAATGAAATACCACTATCACACTCTGTGAGTGGCCCCAATAGCATCCTTACTGTTGGTTTAAGTCGGTTCAAATCGGAAATCAGTACTAATATTCAAATATTTCACTTGACAGCTTATCGTTAACCAAAACGAACCCTGCTGCTACCCAATCCTGTTATCCAACATTCCAGTGATTTCTCGTGGAAGTGCAGTGGATTCCGCGCTTCCAATAAAGCGAGTATCACGTCAACATAATCCTACCCTTTTCTTACTAGACCTTCATTCGGGCGGGGCCGGCGCCGGTATTGCCTTAGTTTGGGATCACCAGGTTTTACACATTGAAGATGAACGTTTTATTTCTTCTGTTCGGAACATAAACCACTGCGACCAGTAATTTGATCTTTTGTAGTATATCCCGTATCTTTTGTTTAGTGCATGTCGAGTTACTTCATCACTATTGAGATATGATGAAGTATTCGGTGTTGTTACAATTGTCGTTGTTTGTTTTGTTGGCGATGAATCAGGCTTTATTGAAAGTTTCCGCTATTTAAACCCTTTGTGAGTGGCAGCACTCTTCAAAGGCACGCCCCTTTATCAGTCAAAACCGGATTCATTGCAAACAAAACAAACAATGACTCCGATACTGACCATGCATCAGAACCCTAGTCCTAACCAATTCAAACTATAGATCATCAAATAGAAAATGAGAATTCCCATAAATAAAGACTAACCATGTTTTCCTTATTCCAAGCTCATGGATGGATGAATCCGGGTATCATCGTTTTTCACAAGACATAAAATTTTGTAAGGACTATTATATGTTCCTTTGACTACAAAATCATATATGTTTCCTAGTTTGAATTAATTCGGACTAGGATTCGGTGATAGATCTGATACCCCGTAACGCACCACGGAAAGGTGATCTACCAGCGTTACGGGTCTGCTGCCTTACGAGAAGTAACATCGTTTCGTTCTATTTTGACCAGATTTGACAACCTACCATTTTTAAAAAAGCCATGCAGTTGTACGTCACCAATAACGCGAAGAGCATTTGGTACGTCATGCAAACCATCCCCCCATAACCTCATTTTTTGAACGGATATCAAACATTTGAATATGAATCGTCACAGTTTACTCAACGACCCTTTCGTCAAAAGAATGAGGTACTTCAAGTATTTTCCTGAAGATGATGCTCAAGCACAAGAACCACTCCAATACGTCAGAGCTCCTCCCAATCAAGAAATAACGGTCCATCGTCAACCGGAACCTGAAAAAAACTAAAAAACTATATTATTTTTGGGAAAATTCCGGGAATACGCTGTGCGTGTTGCAAATGATAACCTTCTCGATAGCATGCGTTTAATACAGCTTCAAAGCTAAAATTTATTATCATGGTTATGTTTCGTTTCTCAATGATAGAATTAGTTCTTACATTTTGGTGTTCTTTGTTGGTTGTTATGCACACACAACGCAGCTTAAATTTCCCGTTTCGGGTCCTGTTTTAATTAATTATGTTTTTATTATCTTCACAATGGAAGGCATACACCTTACCTTTCAATCCGAGTCTTATGCTCAAACAATTCAATTTACAGCTTCTCCTTAATTCCAATTTAACTTCTTCACACTATCTAACGCCTACTTTCTATTATAGCTTTACTATTTACTATTTCTTCCATTTATCCTCTTCTATTTCCTTCTGAAGCTGACATCTATGCCTTTCAGTCAGCTGTCATGCCTGTCATGCCTGTCATGCTGCGTACCAATTCCACTCGGCGGTGTAACCGGGACTCACTATAAATCCAGTGATGACTGCAGACTGCACAGTGGGTTCGAAAAACAATTATTAATTAGGCTCAATCTTTTACACAATGTTTAAGCATTTCCTAGAAATAACTTAACTATTCGAAAGACGAAGTCGAAGTCGATTTATTATGAATGATATGCTTATCATATTAGAATTCGCTGTGAACACCCCTTTGAAATTGCGCTAAACATTGCAGCAAAATACAGTGCGCAAACCTTCTTGGAATTCATCGGGGCTGTGGCATTTGTTAGGATAATGAAAGAATCCATTGAAGGACATCTCTTACAACGGCAGCTGAAATCCGTACATTGATATGTCCAAAATAACGAAACCTGTCCCACCAAGAACCATCCTTCCCGAACTGCGAAAAGACGCATAATAAATACAACCGGGCAACAACATCACTGATGGAAAAATCAACCACCCACTTTTTGTACGGGACTAACAGTAGCCTCGAGGAGATTAGATGGAAAAGAACATTATTTCTCCTAGGAATTTGATTCGAATGTCAGTCAGCGGAAAAAAAAGTCTGCCAAGACAAAAACGAACCAGACCAATGAAATATCATGGCAGCAAGACAAAAAATCCCAAACGTTCCGATGTGGAACAACAGCTAGCACGGATCAGTGTCCAATGAATTTAGATACTCTAAGCTACTCACCGTTGACAAATCCGACGCAACTCATTTCATTGAGCTGACGGACAAGATTCTGTTCAACACTTTCATACATTCCATGTACCTACACTTGATTCACGCACTGCCCGAAGCTTCAGATCCTTACGCGATTGAAACGATACGATGCTATAGGTTATGGTTCGTATCGGCAGTAAACAGCGTGAAATCGAACTTTCGATTTCATGGTCGAAATCGTAAAAAAAAGGAAGCCGATCAGAGAGTGAGATGAAGCCGCGAGTTTGAGAGAACGTGTTCATCGAATGCTGCCACCTGTTATGCTCAGAGTTGAGTTCACTTGATAGAGTTGTGAATGTCGCTAGATTCCCATATTAGATGGTGGAAAATAAAATCGTGGGAAAACACTGTGAAATAGAAACAATATGAATAATTGATATGAGGTTTGAAGTTTAAGGTCAACGATAAGATTGTGTTGAGGTGGTAGTCCCTTTAAAAGAAACCTAGAAATCCATTGTACCGTCAAGAGAATGTGTATGGGGTAGGAGTAACAAAAAAGTTCGTTTTGGTAAACGGTAAATTCAACTGCTGTTTTATGACTTATATACTAGCTGAATCCGGCGCGAGCTTTGCTACGCTGGCAATTAAATGAATGAAAATATAAAAGAAGTGGCGCTTGTATGATTTCTTTTAAGAATGAGTGTTGTTTAAATATTTTCGTTTGCTAATGTGTGTTATTTCTACAAAGTTAAACGTAGGGGTGTGTGTTTAATAGATTAATAGATTAATAGACATTTAATTAGAATACATTTAATAGAAAAAACATTTATCTTCAAACTACGTCGTATCCTATCAGTTTGTACGTCATTTTCTTTTACAAATCCTTAGATTATCTTCTTGTTAATAATGTAAAACTGAGAGCAACTTAAGCATCCCCCATTCTTGACTAAAAAGTGGTTCAAACTTCTATTAGAACATGCAGCTTATCCCAGAAATACAAATTTTGTGTTTTAATTGCCTGGATAATTCTCATATTTGGTTGAAATATTTCTCTTGCATATGTATGAGGAGATATTCTCTTTCATTTGTATGCCGAGAATTTCTCCTGACGTTTTTGAGACACACATCGACAAACTGGCCAAGAACTGTTTAAATGTGGATGAAGCCATTGTGAAACCGCTAACCCAGAGTCACTGACATTCATCTCGTTGTAACCGTTGTTACAGAAATTTGAATTGTTTTTTTTAAATGCGCCATGTGAATCGAAGATTCAAATCGGTTACCAAACTTACCGGATAGAACACCACTGGGCTGCAATCAACGACAGCTAAACATGGCGTGAAGAAAGTCCCAGCATGCTGACGTCACGGAACATGGGTGATTGGCTGAAGGCTCGAAGGACTCGCAGTGGGCGAGCATCGGGGAGTTTTAATCAGGCGAGCGTGTAGATCAGACGTGCTACAAAGTATCGCCAGTGGCTAAGTTAGTGCCGGGAAAAAAAGTGAGCCTTCTGATTGGCGAGGTGAGACCCGTAGCGTGCAATGATTTGGGCATCTGTAAAGTGCCCATTTTTCATCGTTAAGGACCGCTATTGTTCCTCTGGCTTCAGGCCATAATTATAAAGGAGGACAACGCTCTCGGGCAGTGAGCCCTAATCATCAAGGAGGAATACCCTTCTCGGTTCGACAAAGAGCGGCCTTGCCGTCGTCGGCCGACTTCGCTTGAAGGAAGCGCCTACAACCAGAGGACCCCGAAAAAAAACCCATCGACAACCGCCATTCTGCTTTCCGTCGTCACCGCCAGATCGCCATCTTTCACTACGGCGAGTCATCGTTGGATTTGCATCGACGCCGCGAGCGCTCTCCGGAGTCCAGTAATATCATCAAGGTACGTGACGGTAATCCAGTGTACACTACAGACGAATACAGCCATTGAACCGGAAAATCCGTTGAGTTTTAATTAATTTGAATCTTTGAGTGCCTTTTTTATTCCGCGAAGCCCCTCTGGTTGCCCAGTAGTGCGCCGACCCTGTGACTACCTCCGAGTCACGCGCTGCTGAGTATTGTCGTGTAAAACAATAGTAACATCGTTTAAGGTAGGAGTCAGTGTCGAAATGAAGTCTACAGCAATGCATCCTTTGTCCTGGCCGCAAGGAATCGAGTTCCTGGAGTTCATCGAGGATAACACGAGATCGATGAATTTTTGGAAACCTGTGCAGAACGCGGATGCAGGCCCTACGACCAACACATCGAGCCAGTCGTGTAAGCCCCAGAACCTTCTCCCATTCGTCCTTTCACCACTCACCGCATACTACCAGAGCGTCCGTGGAGTATACTCGTCAGCTCCGAAATCGGCAACTTCTGTGGATCCCCAGCCATCGAGGAAATAACGGTCTGAACAACTCACTGGATTTATTGTGTAAACGTTTCAATGAAGTGTGTGACTGTTGCAATTTTAATGTAAGCAAAGCCGTTTTTATATTGAGGATTAAAAGTGTTGACTAACCATTCTGTGCGACTTTTGCGTCGAAGATGTTGTCAAATAAAAGGAATTTTTATTTGACAGGCTTGTAGGGGCTTCCGCAACTTTATATCTTGCCGTAGTATCATCGTTCACAGCATTGTTTAGATTCCCACGTTGGCTCCAGGACAATGATGAGCCGCTCCTAACATGGAAATCAGACGCTGTTTTGAGCAGCCTGGATTTGACTGAAGCAGAGCTTCAAATTATGGCTCACAGATCTTTAACCTCCTGCAGTTTACGTTTGAATCCTCTTAGTTTTTAAGTTCTTAAGCTGCTCCGTTTGGGCATATGTTCAAGTTAACACTCTCTAATCCTTTCACCACAATATTAACGTTAAGCATATTTCCATCGCCAATAGTTTTAAGGATGTAACTTAGTGGGCACAGTTCCTTGTGCATAAATTGTGGCCACTTTTTGTACACATTTAAACTATTTTGTTTGTATCAAATGATAGCTGGGACCCTAATAATTTCATTCACACACGGAACATCTATTGAGTACGTCATGCTTTAATGGGGGAGGAGAGTTTTGTGAAACTTTGACGATCCATCTGAAATATATTTGATGCCCACACAAGATACCTGTCCCCCCTCCAACCCTATTGCTGAGGGTTTGTTACATATACGGATAACTTGATACCTTGTAAAAAGAAAATTGATCATTTGATCATTGAATAAATTTAAAACTATAAATCTTAATTTAACGAAAAGAGTTCAATTGTGGAAACTACACACACACACACACACACACACACACACACACACACACACACACACACACACACACACACACACACACACACACACACACACAAAATACCGCCAAAGCAAAAATATTAAGGTTAATTCAGAGGTAAACTTTTGTTTGTTTCAAAAGTATTCTACGTAAAAATTAGCGTAAAATTAGCGCAAAATACCGCCAAAGCAAAAATATTAAGGTTAATTCAGAGGTAAACTTTTGTTTGTTTCAAAAGTATTCTACGTAAAAATTAGCGTAACGTCAATGTTTGTTTTAAAATTATTTGTTTTAAGAATGGATGTGAATATATTTGGAATTGACAACTCTGAAAATGAAAATAAATATGTTTATTTCAAACATGCCCTACATTTTTGTTAATAAATCTTATTTAAGCAGCTTGAATGCATCTTCCTGTGCATCAACAAGTTGTAGATCCAGTCTGTTGAGCGATCAGTAGTTGATGTGTCCTCCCCTGGCCTTCAACAGTTTTTGCTAACGTTTCGGTATACTCTCCACCAGATTCTTCAGGTGTTGTGGGTCAAGATCTTCCCAGGCGTTCTCAAGAACTTGAAAATAGTTATGTTTGTTGGTAACTCCTGTCTTATCAACTCGTGAATCCAAGATGGCCCACAGATTCTCTATTGGATTCAGATATGGACTCTGTAGGGGCCATTTCATAGGTTTAATACGGCAGGAATGGAAGAATGCCTTTGAGTTCTTCGCGGTATGTTTTGGGTCATTATTTTGCTGGAACACAAATTTGTTTTCCAGCCCAGTTTTAACCAGCGAAACCTCCAAATTCTCTCGCAATATGTCGATGTAGGAATCTGCTGTCATAATACCATCGATTTTTACCAAAGCATCAACACCCGCCCCAGAAAAACACCCCCACACCATCAAGTTCCCTCCACCATGCTTAACTGTGCCCTGGATATGTCGACCATTAAGCGCCTCTCCAGGTCTACGCCATACACGAGCTCGCTTTTTTGCTGTTGAACAACTCGAAATTTTACTCATCAGTCCACAAAACAGTCTTCCAATATTCTAAAGGTTTATCAGCATGTTCCCGAGCAAATTTGAGTCGTTTAGCTTTGTTGACTTTGCTAATAAAAGGCAACTTCTTACAAAACCTGCTCTTCATACCGTGTTCAGCGATCCTTCTGCGTAGAGTACTGTCCGAGATAGGTTGTTGAATCACTTCCTTGATCTCCCTGAGGGTAACCTTCGGATTTTTCTTAATTTCTCGAATGATTCTCGCATCTGTTCGGGAATCTGTTCTACGTTTCCTTCCCCTTGCTGGGCAATCAGCTACTGGACCATAGGTTTTGTACTTTGCGGAAAGTTTGGTAACCGCTGCTTTGCTGTATCTATACTTTTCACCAATCTTACGATGCCATTCAATTTTCTCGATGTCACGAATAACACATTTTCGAATCTGCAAGGGAATAGTTTTGTTTGCCACCGTATTATGGTTATTTAGATAACTCGCACTGAATCATTCTGACCAACAACTGAAATCCGTAAAAAGATCAACAAACACTTGGAAACGTCAAAAAAATTGAATCCGAGGGGCGTTTGGATCTAAAAATTACATACACATAATATATTTTCAATTGGGCACTTTATTATGACACACCAAATTTACACCACGTATGGTTCAAAAAATAATTTTGCAAAAATGTATATTATCCATTGCAAAAATACATGCATCTTTGAAATAATAATATTATCATGCTTAGAAAAATATATGAATACGATATAATGAGTTTTTCAATGACTTAAGAGATGAAGCGTGTTCATGAGAAAAGTGGGCACTTTATTTTGGCGGTGAATGTAGTTAAATAGCTAATGTGACTCCATTCATTCTGACGTCTTTGAGAAAGGCAAAGGTATTTCCTTGTGTCCTGGCTAACGAGCCCTGGTTTAAGCGCCATTCGCTCTCTGAAATGGGTATAAGAGAAAAAAGAGATAAACTGGAATGGGTGTTGTGTCCTGGATAAATCCATGAGTTAATCCTCTACAACGGGAAAAGTTATAAATTGATCCCACACTGTGCTATAAAGTGCCCTAAAATCATTTTTCTATGTGATTAAATATTTTTCATCGCGTTGTAGTGGTCCAAGTTTTGGTCGGATAGTTCACAATCCGAGTTTTATCTTATTTTATATAGTTTGTTTACCTCTTGTTTGAGTTTTGCTTTGTCTTTTACAACAGCTCTTTTTAAAAACGCAAGCAGTCCGAAATTACCCTTATTTACGTCAATTAATATATCAAAACTTCCAATAAAATGACATAAATATATTAGGTGCGCAACTAAGTTGTCGCTGTTTTTAGGTGAAAAAGGAACTTTATTTTGAAAACAAAGGTTACAAACGAATTTTTCAAAGTATTGCCCATCACTAGCTACAACTTTTCCCCATCTTTCTGGTAGAACGTGAATACCATTTCGATAGAACTGTTTGTCTTTTGATGCTATCCAAGAATCAAGCCATTTTGAGATGTCATCATATGAGTGGAATTGCTGACCAGTGAGACCATGTGCCATCGAACGGAACAAGTAATAATCGGACGGTGCAATATCAGGAGAATAAGGCGGGTGGGGTAGGACTTCCCATTTGAGCGTTTCCGAGTAGGTTTTTACGGGTTTCGCAACGTGAGGTCGAGCGTTGTCATGCGGAAGAATCACTTTTTCATGTCTGTGCTCGTATTGTGGTCGTTTTTCGTGCAGTGCTCGGCTCAATCGCATCAATTGAGTTCGATACCGTTCCCCGGTAATGGTTTCGTTTGGTTTCAACAGCTCATTATAAATAACACCAACTTGGTCCCACCAAATACACAGCATAACCTTCGCAGCGTGAATATTCGGCCTAGGCGACGATGTTGAAGCATGCTCGGGCAGTCCCCATGAATGTTTCCGTTTTGGGATACTGTAATGAATCAATTTTTCGTCACCCATCACAATGCGATGTAGAAAACTCTTCCTTTTTTGCCACTGGAGCAGTTGTTCACAGACGAAAAAACGACGCTCAACATCACTTGGCTTCAAATCGTAAGGGACCCAAGTTCCCAAGTTTGAATCATTTCTAACGCATGCAATCGCTTAGAAACGGCTTGGCGGGAAACTTCTAATCCTGAACCAAGCTCTTCTTGCGTTTGACACGGATTCTTATCGAGAAATGCCTCCAATTCAGAGACCTCGAAGTTTTTTGGCCTTCCTTCATGCGGACGATCATCAACACTGAAATCACCGTTTTTGAAGCGACAAAACCAATCACTACACGTTGTTTCACTCAGAGCAGCATCACCGTAAACTTTTTGGAGCTCTCGATGTGCTTCAGCCGCCGTTTTCTTCGAATGAAAGAAGAAAATCAACACTTCCCGCAAATGAAGAAATTAGACATCTTCAAACAACCACAATATATAACACTAAACCAAAATCACTGATTTGGCAAAGCGGTTTGTTTACCATATGTCTGAGCTTGGTTTATGACGCTTGAGATGTACAACATTCGACCCCTGAATAACATTTTAGGTCAAATGAACAGCCATAGACAAATCCTTTGATTTCAGCCGGTCCAATCGAGTGAATTCAGGGTTCAATTGCTTGACTAATGTTCCGTATCCCGCAAACAGGTTCAACTTGAAATATTGGAAATAGAGCGTCAGGAGAGACAATTTTCCAGCGAAGTTCTTCGTGGGGCAACCACAAAACAACTTGTCGTAACCGATGTTACAATATGGATCCAAAAAAATCAGCACCGCAAAAGTTTAACATTGACTTCACTCAAAACATATCACTGATACTAATAAGTTGAAAAATATACTTAAACCGTACGATAAACGTTAGTGATTATTATGTATTTACTATAATTTGACAAGCCAAAAAAAAACCTCTACACCGTTCAAACAAACGGCCTACTCTCATGAAGTCAGGCGACGGTAACACATGAACATCAGAGACACGCCGAGAAAAACCTACTGATTTCCACAAAAGTTTTCTCAATAATGTTAGTGTGTTGACAAATTTGCATGACTAATATCGAGACTCATTCAATACATTGTATGTGTAGTATTTGTTTCTGCTTCTCAGGTTAACTTATGAAAACAGTGGAGCAAATTATTTTGAATTGTTTGCGTATTTTATTGCACACCCTGTATATTTGAGTTACGCTCCAAGCTGGTAGTAACGGTACTGTTGGGGGCACATACAAATGCCATGGATTATTGATCAAAATGAAACACAAAATTAGAATGCTGTTGAGGCCACACACAAGTATCTTATAAATCAACCGTTGAGGTTGGGTTACGAGAACTTTGAAAATTGAATTGGATAATAACGTTAAACATTGAAACACCTTTTAAGCCTCGCGGAACTGATCACCGTCATCATTATCCTCTACTTTTTATCTAATTATCAGCAACTTTGATTGATATACGATCTAAAAATTCACTGTAAATTGTGAACCAATTTAAACATTCGCTAGTGGAAACTAGTCAAGTTCTTCTTTTCGAGCTTTTTGCTTAACGCAACTGGCCAGTGCTGATTGCTTTTCACAACCTTGCCGGCAATCATAATTATTTATGAAACAGATAATCGTATTGTTCTTTCTTTCCTACAGTAGAGGGAAAACGTTGAAAAATAATTCATGTTACTCTGACTCTTTCTATGTCCGAAAATGTGCTGATATAAAATGATTTGATGAAAATTACAGCATGGTCTGATTAATCCCGCTTAACGCTCCGAGCTGGCATAATTGCGTTCACCGGTTCAAAATAGCTCTCCCAAGAGAAATTCATTTGATGAATTCAAACCATGGACGGGTTTCGTCGCGCTCAGAGCAAACGTCACGCCGGTCTCTTGGACGAGAGAATCACTAGTTATCACTCTCTTACCGATGGCAGCATGCTCTGCTCCCTTTGTCGGCGAATGCACGCGAATCTTACGCGGGTGAGATGGTTTCCCCCTGGGGGGAGAGGCCTAACGGATTTAGTAAACAACGCCACCCCTTGCCGTCGCGGCGTCAGTCGTTCAGCGATAGTTGTTGTATGTTCAGTCATCACTAGGTTCCAACGCAGGCCGGTCGATCTAGTCGCGAACACCCAGGAGGAATGTTTTCAGTCACTTAGGATGAGTAGACGGGACAGGACATACACGTGTACTCCGGAGTTGGTTTTAGTTCGATAGATAATGTTTGTGTTTCGTCGAGTGTTAGTTTAAGACGTCGCGGTTGTAAATAAATGCTGAACATGTCACTGATTTCACCGGTTAAAGTTTACAAAACGGTCGCATGGGGGTCTTTTCACGTGGTGGATTTATTGTTTTGGGAGGAAGAAAATTGCAATGCAAACGGACATAATTGAGTTAATTAAAAGTGCGAGGAAAAAGGGATTTGGAAACATGGAACATGGAAACCTATCAGACGGGTGCGTTTCCCGCTTTGATCTCCTTCATCGGGTAAAGTGAGATTATTTCGGTTATGTGAAATGGAATGCCACACGCTGACAACTGTTGCGAAAATAAGTAAATGTGTGAAGGAAAATTTGACAACAAGAAAAAACAAAACCTGTTTCGGTACGATTATGCCATATTAAGGAGCACCTTCCGTGAGCATAAAAGTGGAATAAATTGCGAATATTATGTGTGGCAGTGCTGCATCGAACTGCCTGGTGGAATTGGTCTGATCCAGATCATTACGTCAGTTTTGTCAACGTGAAAGTGAATTTAAATTTATCACTCCACTAAGAGCAGGATACGGTGAAGGGTTTTCGTCAAGGCTGTGCAGCTATTTTTGGGACCTGTATTGTAAGTAGCTTTTAACTATCTAAATGGTTTGCAACTGCTAGCTCGTCGGGCAATACAACGTGTTTCTTAATCCGAAAAAAAAACAAAGTCAGAGATTATTGGAGTTGGATTAAACATTCGCCACTGAGATATGTTAACTTGTTTCTCACCGGTTGAACAGCATTGGCTAACCAAAAGGCATGTTATGCATCAAACCTGTTATCAAACGCATCCTGTTCATCTTGATATTTTAAAATTTCTGGTAAATTTATATTGATTGGAGATTTTGGAAAATTATCAACCTATCAGTTAAAATACTTTCGTTCCAAGATCTTTCACGAAGCTAACGTCTAGTGTATAATGAAGGGCTATTTCAAATGTGTGCGAGTATATGTCGAGATTAAATGTATGATAAGCAATGCGTCTGCACTACTAGTCTACTCAGACGCCTACCAATCATGTAAATTACTGACATACAGAACACGACTGCTAACATTCATTCGATGTTATATTTAAATGAAGGCAGAATACAGCATTAATTAATTTACTTATTTAAAATATAAGCTAGTGAAACACAGATCTTTCAGGAATGGTACAGATACAAATGCGTGTATTTCGTTTGAATTCGGTTAAATTAGAACAAAATTTAATTATTGTTAACATGAACCAATTTTCCGTCGATACTTCACGTCAGGCTTGTCCACGTCTGTTTCGGTAACATTTTAGGCTACCCAGCATCAGCATCAATTTCTCATCTAACCAATGTTGTCGATGACTTTTCCCTTCATCTTCGATTTCCGCTTCATTATTACTCTACACTTCTCTAGCAGGCGGAAATGGGGGCACTGGATTTAGCTCGTTTGAAACGAATTGGATTCGATTATCCTCGTACCATTGTAGCACGTCCTAGTTGTAATGGCATCTATCTAACTAGTTGAAATCGTTATGTTCTGTACTGTTCCGAATATTCGCCGGAAAAGCTTTGGTTTTACAATCACAGCTTAGGACCTCTCGCCGAATCCCACAACTTTTGCGAATATAATTTATCGGCGAACCCCAGATAGACTTGACATTCAATCTGTAATCAAAAATTTACATCAAGAATCAGAGCCCTAGCAAAGGAAAATAACAAGCTGATATCATATAAGTAACAAGTTCAGTTATCCCAGTTATCGTTTTGATTTGTGCTGTTATCGCATAATAAATTTAGTTATTACCATTGGCAAATTTTGTTATCATATGTTATCATTTTGAACACACGTTTTATAAACGTTATAAGTTGAATTGTAAAAATATAAATATTTCCAGCATCTTTGAACAAGAAATTTTGCTTTCAATCAGAATGTTTTTTCAGTTATTAGCATGAGAATTTGAGTTCAAATTAATAACATAATTTGAAACTATTTCAATAAATTTTCTGGCAATACAAGATTTGCTTTCAAGTTGTTCGCAGTGATAACAAAATAAGTTATTATTATCATATTCAACGAGTATTTGTTTGTTATTCATTCTGTTATTTTGGCTGTTTATTCAGCCTCAATGATAACATATTCAGTGATCAAAAAATGATAACCTGGTATTAGAACTTGTTATCAATTTGGTAAAATCCTTTGCTCGGGGAGTGTTTCGAAGAATATTGAGGTATTTATGATTCAGCTATTAATTTGTTACAAAGAAGAACAAGCTATGAAGGAAAAAAGAAAGCATAACAATAACGAAATCCAAATATAATAAAACAATACAAATTGAATTATAAAACTATACAAACAATTTTAAATATAAAACTTCACTCCATGAAGGAATAGGGTAGAGAACGGCTTAATTAGAGGTGACTGTTTTAATCAGTTGTTAGCAAATAGGTCTAAAACTCCTACATTTTCCAAATTATTTCACTTTTAATAATACGAACATAAGCTTTATCTATCGGGCTAATGATTCGATGTATAAATCATGATTGATTACCAATTTATTACTGTCATTTTGAAGATTTAAAATACATCATCTAGAAAACCATCAGTTTCCTACCTGCTGAAGAAGTTCGCTCAAATTTTGCCTTTGTGTATTTTGCATTTGTTCGCGTGTACCGGAGGGAATGTCTTCATCAGCTCCTTCTCACATCTAGGCTTGTTGCCAGAATGTGATGTTGAACATTGAGTTAAATTTATTTCATATTTAGATGATCTGAAATCACTATTTATTTCATGTTTCTTCCAGTCATTTGAGGTTGATCTATGCTTATGATTATATTGTCCATCATCTGGCACTATCATATGCACAATGTCAGATGCAAATATCAACGAATGCTTCGCTGTTGAGCGGCAGCTATGGCATCACTGTTGGTTTTGAGAGAGCCCATGTTTCCTCTCTTCTTTGTTAACCATGGATATAGCGCACCGGTATTGTAACGTGAAGCCTGCTGTCTCTTACATTTGTTTGTTTTTAAACGAAGCATCCCGTTTGTCGTCACAGTCGCTTTGTCTAACATTTCCGTGAGAGTAAATGAAATAAGAAATACACATTGCCAATCTAAAGATCAATGACAAACTAAAAGTTTGGTCGTGTACGTCTGTCTCATAACCTGCTAGTAGACGAGTTTGTGATCATAGCAATCGACATGTTTTGGTTGATTGTTTTCGAGAGCGGATGGGTAAAACGAAGGAGCGGTTGAGGAAATTGACGTTTGCAGCAAATCGTGAACTGGCCTATTTCATTTCGCCTTCGCACACATGCACGGAATCGCACTCATACAATATTGTTAGTTTATGTACAGATTGCGGAGCTGAAGAAAACATTTTCATGATCGGAAAGCAATCCGCATGCTTTTAATAAGTCCCTGCAATTGGGAACTTTATTCCATGGCTATGAAATTTTCTGAGTCTAATGCTCGTTTCTGAAGGTATGTTCCGATAGATCAGAAGTAAGCAGAGGGATTAACGTCTAAATATTGGCAGTTCTAATTAAAGATTACATACAGCTTCATCAAATGTCCCAGGTGCTGAATAAACTGCTTAAGATCCGTCCTGTAGCCTTTTTGCTTAAATTTTCTCCTATTTGGTTTTGTATCCATTTTTGATCTTCACAAAATTTCTCGAGTCCTTAATAGACGTATCTGATTTTTTCTAAGGGGAAGTAGGGGAAGTAAGATTCAAACATATTTTTTTCAAAACTTTCATCACCCTTACGGAAATTAGCATTACCATCATGTTAGGGAAACGTTATTTCTTGTGTTGGTGGCCCTATTTTGCATGAATGTCTTAAAGGTTTCAAAAAATTAACGTTTGAATCTTACTTCCCCTCTTTGTTTGCAAAAATCAGAAACGTCTGCTTGAAAAAGTACTCGAGATTTGTCCATTTGAGTCTCCTAATTATTCAACCACTAGATCACAGCAAGCTATTCGTTAGCTGTCACGGATTGTTTGTTTTTCTTTATTGTGTGGTAAAAATTTGCTCCGATTTTCGGTTGTTAACAACCGTAACCTCAGTCTTATGGTGCGCTAGCTCCAGTTTCCTGGAGCTCATCCATCCCTCCGCAATGTCAATGGATTGCGAGGCCGTAAGTTCCACCTCTTCAATGGATTCACCACATATCTCCAGGGTGATGTCGTCTGCAAACCCGACGATCTTCACTTCGGTTGGAAATTCAAGCCGTAGTACCTCGGCGTACATCGTGTTCCATAGCACCGGGCCCAGGATCGAACCTTGCGGGTCGCCTGCGGTGATCTTAACTCGTTTCTGGCCTACCTCTGTGTTGTACACCAGCACGCGATTCTGGAAATAGCTTCCCATAATCTTGTACATGTATCCCGAAACGTGAAGACGTTCAAGCGAGTCAGCCATAGCTACCCAACTGGCGCTGTTGAGCGCACCCTCAAAGCAGGCTCGTCTGCTGGCCTTTATTTCTTTCTTAATGTCAGCCTGAGCGGTGGTCAGCACTGCGAGGCGCTCCGATCTTTCCAGGTCTCACCACGCAATTTGTATCCTCCTTCTAGCTCGTTGGCAAGATCTCCGGAGGTCTGCGATCGTCGTAAATGAAAAAACTGGAAGGCTTCGTTTTTCGATGATCCAAAATATATCAACAATAAAGCTTTTTAAAATATGCAACTTTCTCAAACAATGTCTGTAGGAGACGATCGGAGTAATACGACCATCCGTGGCTTTAAGCATAAAGACTGCCAATTTGGAGAATTAATGCCTTTCTACCCTATTTTTTTGCATCCATTGTACTGTGGTTTTGGCGTAATGGACTGACGCCAAATCAGGCCAAAACAAAACAGGGTCCTTGTACTGCTTGTATAACGGAAGCAACCTTTCCTGCAAACGCTCAGTACGGTAAACTTCGGCCTTTATCTTTAGTGTAGAATTTCAAAACTCGAGCCGCAGGAACAAGTTGCCTGCCAAACGACTTCTCGGAGATGCTCACATCTTCGCCACGTTCTGGAATCCTCCTTTACATATGTGTCGTCGTCGATCAAAACACAGGTAGATGGTCGTTGCAAAAGTTCGCTGTATAACATTCTGGCTCTGGTTTTCACCCTGGATTTTTGCTCGGTAGTTTGATTTGCTATTTTTTGCTTCTCATAAGTCTTCAGGTCGTTGCACTTCTTGATTCTTTGCACCATTCCGATAGAGGTTCCAACCTTTTTTACCAAATCAAGAATCGACATCCATCTGTTCCGAAGGATGCGGTTGACTACCTTCCGACCCAATTTTGGGTCAGCTGGGCCTGGTTTTTTCAGTTCACGAAATGATAAAGTTGTGGACAGATGAACGCGTAGAATGTAGGTAGGCTCAGACCGCTAGTCTTACCCGCGTATGTATTTTTTTTTTTTTGACGGGATGGAAAATCTACAAACAGACTCTTTAAGAACTCAGGGTGTGGGGATGAGGGCGCCAACTCCTCGACCCACTAAAAACCCACCGTGCCTCGAGCCCCGGCCCTCCCCGGAACCACCTTTCGGTATTACTTCAGGGAGGGGGCTAGTGTGCTTTACGCACCC
This sequence comes from Aedes japonicus, assembly GCA_034211315.2. Lineage (NCBI taxonomy): Eukaryota > Metazoa > Arthropoda > Insecta > Diptera > Culicidae > Aedes > Aedes japonicus. The sequence continues at coordinate 33,070 of JASCZW010007044.1, read as the reverse complement.
ACTATGTCTAACTACATAGGTCTTTAGTAGTTAGTTTCGCTGACCTAACGCTGATTTGATCGAGATGCTCCTGGATCCAAGCAGGGTTCGGGACGTCTGATGGTCAATCCAGATCGTCCGCGATCTCCATACCCGACCATTTATGGTACCTGCCAAAGCTCGCATCGTATGGTCCCTCCTCCGATCGAGAAAGCCAGGGCCAGGACCGGGGTTGGAACGTCTGGGAGTGCGGCATTACCCCAGGATCGTCCCCGTTCCCCATGTCACGACCACTTACGACCTCTTGACGGATCCCATGCCGTATGGCGCTTACTCCGTTGTAGTTCGTTTAGCCGTTAAGGGGAGGCGGGGAGGCGAACTACTTCCAAACCCCTTACCTGTGTATGTATGTGTGCGTCATAAAGCGTTGTCAGTTTATTTCCGATACAATCCTTATTCGAGAACCCATAGACCGTTGTGAATAGAAATAAAAATCATAACTGAATCGATTTTGAGTGCACAAGTCAACTAATCTGAACCGACAATATGGAATGCTATAATGTCGATTAGTTAGAAATAAAGTATTGCTCCACGAAACTATATATTTTTTTCCAAAAAAAAATTGAACGTGAAGCGTAAACTTGAATAGAATAAATGTGGTAAAATATCAGAACATTGTTTTGGAAACTAATTCAAAGCACAGAGAACAGACATTCAGGCTCGAACATTTTCTCCCCATTTGGAACATCTGCGCCGCCTAGCCCAGGTTTCACCTAACTTAAATTGACAGACAGTCAACGACTATTTAATCTCAAGATGCCCAGGTGGCGCCATCAACTTACGATTTACCAAAACTAACGGAAACGAGCTGAAATTATAGAATGGCAGTTTCAGAAATTTACACACTGAGGGCACTCCAGCTTGGATGTCTGTTCTCTGTATTTAAAGTGATAATGTTCCTATATAAGAACTTATGGGAAGGATATAGCTCGGAAATTCATCCAAAAAGCTGACAAATATTGATTCTCGTTTTTTTTTTTGTCATTCTTTTTAAGTTTGGTACGAAAAATAATCAGATTCTAATACTGTTGATAACTGCCCACAATTTTACATGAACTTAAAATCTGGCAAATAAAGGATGGAACGGTCAAAACTTGGTCGACTCAGATATGACGTAGATTGAAAAGACTACATTTAAAAAACTTGAACATCCCTTATTTCGAAGATTTATGCGCACGAAATGTTAACTCTATTTTGTTTTTGCCATTTACTATTCAGTTGTCAAAATGTCGTAGAAGCAATAATAGCTGTGCATCAGCAAAATCCAAATTATTCCCACGCCGTATTGGCAAAATCACTCAATATTGTCAAACCAACCGTGACGAATGTTATAAAAGTGTTCGGAGAACGACTGACGATTGCCAGTAACACGGGACTAGGAGAAAACCGAAGCCAGGAAGACGCAGCGACCGGAAGAATAGTGGCAAGCCCAACCTTTCCGGAAACAAATTGGGAAAGTCCCACACAACAATGCGAAGAACAAAGAACATAACATGGTGTTACATTGCAAATTATTTGAGTTAGTTATTGTAACATCATAATAACCATATTTGAGCATCTTCTTAGTGAAATGTCATTTGGCTTCAGAAATTTTATAAAAAAATGACATTACTTGTAAACTGTCACAATGAATCAACTGCAGATGGGATGGTGATTCTTAGTGCATGCTATAATTCCAAAAAATATGTTTGATTTTTTCTTGTAATTAGTCCAATTCTGTAACCGTTTCTTAAGAAAATATCTTGCAAAGGGCTAGGTCTGCTTTTTAATCGATATGAAAAATTTATAAAAAATAATAGGAATTCATAAACAAATTCATCCTATTCACAACAAATATTATTGTTAAATCCAATCTATGTTTACATCTGCTAGTTTGACACTTGTTGGATTGAATATTAAAAACATGATTATAACATATTGGTTATTGTGATGCTATATATTACCTAAAATAGACAACATCATGTTAAAAGCATGTTACGCAGTGCATCTTTTAAACTTCTTATGTGACCAAGAACATGTTTTTAAAAGATCGGTAAATTGTACTGTTTTGGTCATATTTGAGTCGAGAATTAAGTCATATGTTTTATAAAAATACATGTGTGACTTATGAAAGCAACTTTTTTGCGCCAGCATCCTCTCAGCTTGTATTTGACAAAAGATGTTTTTCAATCCATTCTTAATACTCTTTTATAACAAAATTTCATGATAACTGACCAAAAAGACGTTTTTTTGTGTTGCTTGGGGTGACTACTGGAACTGTCAACCAAGATTTGTATGTAAAAGAATGCTTGCAACGCTTATTACATTTTTTAAGAAACTTCATTGTTCCGTGCTATTTTGGTCGGACCTCGCTTCTTACCACTACGGAAAAATGGCTCAGGAATGGTACATCGCCGAAAGTGTGCAAATTGTACCCAAGGAGAAAAACCCTCCACTACTGGCCGGTACTGCGCCCAATTGAAAAATATTGGGCAATCGTAAAGCGAAACTTCAAGAACATTCAAAAAACAATTGGAAGTGAAAAACAGTTCAAGGCAAATCAAGTTCAAGTTCAAGGCAAATTGGCGTTCAGCATCAAATAAGGTGGCTATAACAATAGTACAAAACTTGATAGAAGAAGTGCATTTGGAAAATCGGAATCCTAATCAAATATTTTTCTAGTATTAGTACACGACACTGAAGAAGACTGCATATTGTAGACGAATTACGCGTATCTCTAGATAAACAATGAAGTTAGTTGGAATTAAATGGAAATTACTTATCTTTCTTCACTTTAACTTTTATTTTTTTAAACACTATTTGAAAAACATTTTTGAGCGTATATTGAATTTATTTCCATCTTATTTTCAAGTTAATTGTCCTGTGTTATGTTGACAAGGAACTTCAAAAAGAATTAAAGATTGATCATTTATATAATAAGCTAATAATTATGTACTTAATCATGTTTGAACACTTTTTTACCGTTCCACCCTTTACATCCATTGTGGGTGATCCTATAGCGTTTTGGTAGGTTATTTTCAAATGAACAAATGACACATTTTATACGGACAAAAGTGGGAAAGTAGAAGAACCTACATGGCGACGGATTGAGTGAGTATCGATTAGTTATGTTCCTAGTGAAAGAGGAGCAAACCGAAATCTTTACTGCTGTTTATGTTGTTGTTTAAATTTCAACATTTTCTGCAATTTCTGAGCACAGGGTACACATTTTAAGCACAGGCAAAATACGCTTAAATTGTGGCTTAGTATTTGAGCTCAATATAAAATGAACGATTACGTTATTTATCAGCTCTGATCCAACGAGCACCCTACCTAGCAACTAAAAAATCTCCTGTCATGGAAATTTCCCGAGGACGCAGATGTAGACTAATAATAAAACAAGAAAGGGCACTTTCTCGTTCCATGCAGCAAAAAAATACAAGCTAAGCTGAGCATTTAAGGCCTATCCATAACCGGTGCGAAAAATAAAATTAGATCACTATACTTGTTTATTTATTCGCCAATCAATCAATCGTAGACCTCATAATAACATCATGCCTGACAATCTGATATTTCGCAAAGAAGTTAAATTTGTTTCAGTTTTGTTTTAGACGTGCCCAGATCAATTATATCACAATACTGATTAAAAATAACCTTCATCTGATTTTGCGACAAAATTTAGTGAAAAAAAATTCGATTCCGTACACAGAAAAAAATAATTAATTTTAACAAGCGTGTAAAAATTCGCTTCGTTTAATTGCAAGCCAAAGGAAACGTAAACAATGTTTGCATTCAACAATGTTTGCAATCTTGCATACAATAGGCTTGATTCAGGCGTTATCTGGCTCTACATGAAATATCCCATAATTTTCTGACAAATCTAGCATTCCCTTTATGTGCATTAGATAACGCACAAAATTCAATGTTTCTTTTTACCTGTGTAATTGTAAGGTAGAATTAAGTGCTTCTTTTTTTTAATTATGACAGTAAATTAGTTGAGTTAATGCACCGTGATGGGATATCGCTAACGAACGAAACCTTAGAACAATTTCGACGCTCTTTCAATTTTTGGATGTTGAAAGAAATAAGAGGGGTGAGAAGAACATCTGACTTTTTAGTCGTATACAAAAACTGGCCTTTTCAAATAAGGTGGCCAAATAACACCGCAATGATTTTTTTACTAGGCTCTTAAGGGTGACAACCGAAACGTTTTATTAAAATATATGCTAATCATTGCGTGATCTATTTTTAGCATCGTTAGCTGGTTAATCACCGTTCCCTGCTCTATGAACTATTTACTCTTATTAATTAAGACATAAATGTCAATTTTAAAACTCATAAAAGTTCGTAAATACTTTATCACATTTTGGAAAGTGAGAACACATATTTTCCCTCTGCCGTTTTCGAAGAATTGCTGTAAACCTTGTTCTTGTAATCAATTGTGCTAGCGGTTATATCCTACGAAAACATTCTTTACAATAGAAGAGCATGTTGGCGAGCATGGTATGCATAGTTAAAAAAAAGAAAAGAGAATAGGATCCATCCTAATCCGCTTTCGGCATCTTACTGTTGCTATCGTGGGCATCATCCTCAGTTGCTAGAAAGCTCTAATTGAACGCGAGCTATTTGTGCATTTTTTTTAAAAGCATCCTCCCACGGGGTATTGATGTGCCTAGCAATATTCAACATGCCGGTCGTTTGGAAAGTGGAATTAGGTACGAGATTAGATTTCGTGTGGAAAATCTATGCTGAAGCTCCACCGACGCACCGTCCGATGAACAGATTTAAAATGCCGAATTTTCCAGAATTTTTTTTTTATGTGATATAGATTTGTTCTATTACTTTTGTTATTGGCAGATTTCTTGTTGACTCTGTTTGGCTGCCCTTGAAGGCAATTTATTGGAATGATTTAACACTTAAAATTTTATCAAACACCTTAAGTGTAATTGAAAAAAAAAGCTTAAGCGCATACTTAAACTTTGTTTAAAAATTTCATTAAAACATTTTTAAATGTGCTGTGATAATATAAACATTTTTTCATTAAAACAAACTTATTTTACACACAACGGGAGCCATTTGATGTTAAAAACAAAACATAAACAAACATTGAACGTAATATCAATAGTATTGAGCTTGGAAAGTGTGTCTTAATCTAAAGAATTTAAATTTATGTCTAAATTGGCGCTTGTGTATGACAGCCTTAGATCATATCGACTTTTTTTATGTCATTCCTGCTTCCGGCCAATGAGAACCAAACTAGATTACTTACTAAATTAGTGTGGTCGTCACCGTGGGCTGTATCGAAAACAAACTGGCAACACATTTTTTCTCATACTTACTTATGTCTCATGTCTATCCCTAGGGTTGAATAGGGCCAACGTGCAAGAGTTTCATCCTGAGCTCGCTTTAGTCTTGACCTGGACCCAGGTCAGATTTCAATCGACTTCCATTATTTCCTTATTGAGGCTCCGACTCCCCGAGCCCCTGGGTCTGCCTCTGCTGCGATTTCCTGCTGGGTTCCAATCCAGCGCTTGTTTGCAGATATTGTTTCCGCTCCGGCCGAGCCACCTCCACGTTCGTTCTCGAATTTCCACTGAAATCGTTTCTGTTAGCATCGACGATGGAGCTCAGTATTTGAGATCCAATTGTGAGGCCACCAGACACGAATTACACCGGTTGATGAAGACCTGCAGCTTTTTAGTATGCTCCGCATATACGTACCACGTCTCGCTGGCGTATAACAGCACAGATTTCATGTTTGAGATGAAAATTCGGATTTTGGTGCGTTAACCTATCTGTTTTGATCTCCATATATTTCTTAAACTCGCAAAGCAGCCATAGCCTTCTTGGCTCCTGCACCTATGTCGCTCTTAATTCCACTGTCTGACGCTATCTGACTGCCAAGATATTGGAAACTGGCGACTTTCTCCGCTACAATAAAATTGGAAGGATCGTTCGTGTTGACATCCAACGCTAACAAAGCAAAGTCATCAGCCAAATCGAAGTCGTTGAGGTGCTCCATAGTGATAGGCTACCAAAGCATCTTACGGTTCGGTACACGGTCAATAGCATCTCCCATGAGCTCGTCGATTACGGTGAGGATCAGTAGCGGTGATAATATACATCCTTGCCTCACACCGGTGACTACCCGTATGGGGTCGTACAAGGCTCCGTTATGCAGGACTCTGCATGTGAAAGCCTCGTACTACGCTTCGATGAGGTTCACAGAGTTTGAGGACAATACACAGTAACATGATGCTTCACCAATTATCGCACACAGTTAGATCCCCCTTCTTAGGGACCTTAACTAAGACGCCTTGTATCGAGTCGGCGGGAAATATCGCGGTGTCCCAGATATTACAGAATAATTGATGCAACATTTATGCGAATCGCATGGGGTCTGTTTTGCTCTGCAGATATGCGCTCGACCCTGGGAGCCTTATTGGATTTCATGCTTCGGATAGCTGCTTCGATCTCCTGTAATGATGGGGCCTCGGAATTGATGTGAGTGATGCGCCGCATCTGTGGCCGATCAAGCAAAGATTTTGATGGTTGGTTGGACGTCGTAACTTGCAGAAGTTGTTCAAAGTACTCAAACCAATAACGTTTCAACTGGTCAGTGGGGTTGGTAAGTAACTGCCCAGTTGCATCCTTCACAGGGATCTTCGGGTTCATCCTTGCTCCACTCAGGCGTCGTGAGATATCGTAGAGGAGGTGGATATCGCCAGGTTTGCGGTTTTCTCCCCTTCGTCGGGAGTTCACCTACGCTTGCTTGTCCCATGGGCAGCAGCGTTTTACGTCCTTTTCTAAAGCCGAGTTCCGTTGACGGGACTTGTACTGGGCTTCTCTGGCTTTCGCCCGCTCTATCGCAACTATGGCTCCTCAATCTTCCTCCAGGTTCCATCGATGATCTACTCTTTTCGCTGTGTGCGAAGCTCATCCAGCTTAGATACACTTGTCTCGATAAAGGCATTCTTGATGGCCGCCAATTGTTCTTCCATGTTGCCACCTTCCGGAGCATCTACTGCTCGAGTCTGAAACTCTTCAACGAACGAACTTTTCACAGCTGGATCGTCTAGTCGGCGTGTGTTGAATCGCCGCCCGAGCCTCTCCTCCCATCGCTGAAGGCCTATTAGAAGGTGGTGGTTAGATGCGATATCGGCACTGCGTTTATTTTGGACATCAAGAAGGCCCCGTCTCCATTTTCGGCTGATGCAGATGTGATCGATTTGATTTTTTTCTCTTAGTATGATAGAAAAAATAACAAAAAATAATGAAAACAACCGTATCATAAATGTCGGCGTCGGTGGTGTAATGGTGAGCGTGACTGCAACTGGCACCCTAGTAGGTCTGGGTTCAATTGCAGACGTCGGTGGTTTTTCTGAGGCGAAAAAATCTGCTCACGTCTTCCTTCGGAAGGGAAGTAAAGCCGTTGTTACCGGCTCAAAGTCATGAGTCCTTAGGTAGGGTCCAGGTGATCTTGGCGTCAGTGATTGTCACCATGTGAGAAAATAGGCCGACGGAAAATAAATAAATAAAAAAAAAAACCGTATCATAAAATTCAAGTCTTGTTTTTTAAGTTTTTACAAAAAAATTAATGAAAGCAAATTTTTTTCCAGAATTTTCTGACATTGGATTTGACTCCACTCATTAAGTTTTTCTACAGTAGTTTTGCGCATTTTTTGGTAGCTGCAGACCATTTTTTTTAACTCTTACATGTTTTGCACTCCTTACCACTCTTCCCGAAGTTGCGCTTGACGATAGCCCAGCAGCGTTCATTTGGACGCAGCTATGGACGATTTAGATGATTTTTGTCTCTCTCAACGAAATCCACCCCATTTTCTTGCATCATGTGATTTTGGCGTAAAAAGCTGACGACAAATCAGGCCAAAACAAATACGGGATTTCGTTCTGCTTGTATAACAGAAGCATCCATATCTGATAACCCTCAGTACCTACAATGTAGAAAATCGATGGCTTGGGGCCACAGGCCAAATTTTTCCACCTTGACCAACTTTTCAGAGATGCTTACATATTCACCATTGATCTTGGTGTAAATTTGCGGTCTTGGAAGCGTTCTGGAGAGCTTTTTCACATATGTTTCATCATCGATCAAAACGCAGGCAGACGGTCGTTGCCAAAGTTGGCTGTTTAACTTTCCGGCTCGGGTTTTCGCCCTGGATATTTACTCGGTACTTTGTGTTACTATTTTGTTATGAACTTTCTTATGAGTCTTATGAGTCTTCAGGTTACGTGTTTCTTGATTATTTGCACCATCCCATCTGAGGTTCAATCTTTTTTGGCCGATTCACGAATCTATATCGATCTGTTACGAAGAATGAGGTTGACTACCTTTCCGATCCAATTTTGGGTCCGCTGAACCTGTTTTTTTCCTTTTTCTTGTTGGTGATGTAGATTTTACGCTTGAATTTTAACACTCTTATCGATTCACGCCATCTCGAAAACGATCATTGTTTACCGACAGTTCAAGAGCTGACCCAGTTATTGACAGATCAACGCTTTGAATTTTGATTTATTTGACTTTTTGTTTTATTAGATACTCAATACAAAAGGAGGGACCATCAAGGCACCCTAGTGAAACGATTTGAATAGAGAGCATGGGACTGCCTCCTCCCTATTATTGAAATTTCCTGGAACAAGAGCGGGTTTTCGACCCCATCTAGCATGTTGATTGTGTGATTCAAAGGGCCTAGTTAAATGCCCTTCGCTCGTTTTCAAACTTGTATCTTTCAATTTCAAAGCCTGCCGTTACCCTATACGAAACTATCAGTACACTTTCTCTTCATTTCTATTCATTCTAGCAATAAATTACCGTCCACTCCTAGAGCCTCGTATGGAGATGAGAAATTATCTGCTTCTGATAAATTTCATCAAAGATCGTTACTCCGCGCATGGGAGAATACAAAAAACAACAATCAAAGGATACTACAATGGTTTATTACATTTCCTAAAAGCTCTCTTGCACTTATTTAGCAATGCATGCTGCACGAATCCATGATATGCCACAAATTATCCCATAATTGTAACCCCATCTCAAAAGTGTGATCTCCACAAACTATGAAATAATCGAAGTTTTGCTCTATTTAACTATAAAAAAAAGTGCATGAAACACTTCATCAATCATTCGAAATTCCAAATTTAAAGGAAAAGCGACATTTCTTGGCTTCTAAAATTTTAAAGCAAACTTTAAAAATGGAGCTCAGCACTGAGTGTTCCTATACCGTGGGTGATGGCGAAGGGAAGGGTGGGGGGTAAAAGATTTCCCCAGCACAAATTTTAACACAGAGTGCTCTGATTTAATCACGTAGAATATTAGCAAATTCCAAAAATGATTGATTAGTCAAATTGACAACATGGCACAAAGAAACCTTTATTTTTAGCACTGACTAAGCGTTAATACTATGATTTATCATTTTACGCGCTTATCGATATCTTTCGTCCAATGTATTATTCATGAGACTCAGATGACAGAAGGTCAATATTAACTTTGCGAACAGGCATATCGGACAATAAACTGCCGCTAATCGTGGTATGCAAATTTCCTCTATAATTGCTATGTGAAAATTTATCTTGAACTTTCAAGTCACAGCCAGCAAAATGTTTGCTGTTTCCTTCTTTGCAGACGCTTTAAATTTTCCAACCAAGCAGCAACCGAACAAAACCGTGACGAAAAGATGATGATGCTTTAATCGTACATTTAAACTATTTCACCGAAAGAGATCAGTGTCGACAAAAATTTACAAGGTATTCCACTAATTTAACGAACTGTGATGATGTGAAGGTCACTTGAGAAGTAATATTCGGTTTTGTAAAAGTGGAGATACTTAGTCGACGGGTGACACCACTTTTTACAAAATTAAGTCGTTGTTTTCATGCAGTGAATATTCGCACTGAGGTACGGCGTGTCCAAATTGAAACATCTTTTTTTTTTCTTTATTGGCAAGTTGGACTTTATTTTTGTTTACATTGATTGAACGGTTACTCGATTTATCGGTTCTATTTAGCCAAATTTCGATCATTCGAAAATCGTGGAGATAATCTGCTTGGTTTAACCAGTGAAGTCATGGTGTCCAAAAAGTTAAGGAAATCCAAAATGAAAACTATAAATTGATTAACATTTCTCAATTGCTTCGAATAAATCGGTCATCCTGATAGCAACAAGATTTTGTTGATTATACGTAGTCCGAATGAAGGGGCTAGGCTAGCATTGCATCCCATAACCCTACATTAAAGCTTTTTTTTTTTGAAGAATTCCTTCTTTAACCCTGTTGACCAGCTTCAACCGGACTTCACTGGAATCACGTCCCATTTTTGCTAGATTTGTGCTAGACTTGAATTGTGCCAAAATGAATGCCTTGTGCTTGTTCACTTTTGAAAGGTTGTATGATAACAAAAAATAGTCTAGTCGATTGGAATCCGATGAACTTAGAAGCCACTCCACCCCAAACCATGACTAATGCCGCATTTTGAAGGACTGCTGCAGGACAAAAAAATGCTCGTAAGAAAAGGCGAACTCCTACTCAACGTGCGATAGAATAAAAGTCACTTTTTTGACCCTTCGAAGGCTCGGAATCTCCATAGACTTTATAGAGTTTTTTTTTTAAACCTGAAGTCTCAAATCTTGCTTCAGAACGTTGTGAAAGGACATTCAGATCGGCAGCCATTTTCTGTATCTTACGCTAAGATTTTCGCTAGATCCGTTCCCTTACTTTTGCTGTCTGACAAAACAGAGGTTAGTGTTCAAGTATTGTTTAAAAGTGTTTTTAAAAAGTGAAGTTATAAAAGAGGGTTGAATCTAATTGTTTGCTTGCTCATACGATGGTCAGCTTTCAGTTTTGGTCTTAATATTTTGTTATGCATATATTAAGTTTATATTACATCAAAGTCTTTTTTCATCAAAACAAAATTCATTACCTTTCGGTATACATAATCCGCATTCCAGGCCTTTCGTTTGACTTTTGGCATCATAATCTGTTCAGATACCTAGTATACTTTGTTTTTCTCAAACTGAGTCACGCTTCGTAGGTTTTTGGAACATCTCCAGATTCCGCTTGGCGATGGCCCAATAATTCTCGATTGGGCGAAAGTCCATTGGCCATCACCTTGTTCATCCCTCCATGGTTAGTTCTCCGAAAAACCGTGTTGCTTCTGGTCTGGGTTGCAATGAAAATGTCACTTTACAAGTCACAGGTACATATAGGCTGTCAAACAAGATACATTTTAGTGATATTTTACGGTTGCATATGCTTGAAAAAGTCTGCCACCATTCTTCATTCGGTTGCCGTATAAAACTCCATGTCTGTAGTTAGTCGGCCTAAACCTAGGTTTAGTCGTCTGTATCGTCGTGCACAGCTTCCAGGATTATGTTTTGTGAATCGTCTCGATTAATAATCACGGCCTTCTTATAAGTCGACAGCCCGGCTCATTCCTAAATAACTATAGAAAATGTCCGGTCACCTTTTCAAACTTTCAGACGATAGAATAGAACCCATTAGTATGCTTTTGATATATTGATTTCATTCTCACCTTCAAACCATAACGTGCTTCAACAGAGAAAGCAGATGCTTCTGTATATACTCCTTGGGGTAGATCTCCTCGTTTACAATCCCAGTCACCAACCACTTAACCATTTTACCACTTTTAACGATCTTGACAAATCGGATGTTCAAATTTTGATGCGTTGCTTCTCTTGATTGAATGTCATTTTAAAAACGGAAAAACAAACATCATCATAAAATTGAAGGTACCAATATGTATGCCCAACGGTGATCTTCTGGTATATTAACTGCACGATCAAAATAAATGTTTGACTAAATGACTTAAACCATGTTTAAGTCGACCAGAATTTGACAGAACCAGAGCTGGTAAATCTTATGCCCTAATGCGACAACAAAAGAGGCCATCTCATTACCACGAGAAAAAAACTATCACGAATCAATGCTGTTTTAGAAGAAGAAAAAAGAACTTCTCTGTATCCTGATTGTGTTGCTATCAAGAATAGTTTAAAGAGTGTACGGAATCAAATTGTGACACACACAAATATTCGCAAAATTCGCCCGTTCAACCAATCATCTTCAAACATTCAGGGAGTAAAATCAAACATGTAATGAATATTTTTCCATGTTTGTTTTATTCAATTTCAATTTCATATCCAAAGGCACAAACCTTCTTCTTTACACTACTCATAAGGTCCTGTACAACATTTCGACCTTTTTTTTTTGCGTGGCAATCCAATTTTTCTTTATATCTTCCTCTGATTTCACTTCCTTAGGATGCTTCCGAAGTGCCTGCTTCATGATGACCCAATACTTTTCAATTGACTGCAATTCCAGTGCGTTTTGGGGGGTTGAGATGCTTCAGCACGAAATTGACCTCCTTAGTCTTGTACCACTCCAAAACCTCTTTCGAGTAATGGTACGATGCTAAATCCGGCCAGAAAATCGTAGGTTCATCGTGTAACCTCAGAAGAGGAAGTAGACGCTTTTGGAGGCATTCCTTGCCCATTGACCGTTCCAGTTGTAATGAATGGGGTATTCCGGTCTCCACACGAGCAAATTACTTGCCAAATCATTTAGTTTTTGCAAACTTCGACATGCTTTCTAAAGTCCTCAGAAACATCGAATTTATGATGCGCAGTGAGAAACTAGAGCCCCGGAAGCTGCCGGAAGTCTGCTTTTACATACGTCTCATCTTCCATAACGAGGCAACGTGGTTTCGTCAACATCTGGGTGTAGAGCTTCCGTGCACGTGTTTTACCTACCGTATTCTGCCGTTCATAGCGATTAGGCGCCTTTTGGGCTTTGTACGTGTGAAGTCTTTCGCGTATTTCGCATCTTGCACGAAAGTTTTGGTTAGGTTCAGTTTTTTCGCCATATCTCGAACAGAACTGTTGGGATTCCTCTTGAAAGCTTGACCTACCCGCTGATCCTTAACACTATACGGAGATCCATTTTTGCCACTTTTTTCTTTCCGATCGATGGTCAAACGTTCGTGCTACCGATATAAAACAGGAGACACAGTAGAATGTACCATTCCCAGTTTCCTGCTCAGAGCACGATGAGAAAGATTCCGATTTTCTTTGCGCCGCTGCTGTTCTTCCGACTCCATCTTTGCAACCAGATTGCACATCTGGTCCACCCAAAATTTCAATACAAAATACCCAACGGATAAAAAGTTATAGCCTTTTAAAAGTGGTGCAATTTGAATCCGTACAACCTGTATACACTATTTGAATACAACAACTTAAGTTAACAACATAAATTTTGCTCTACTGTACCCGATATGATTGATTTAATGAAATATTTTGTCTTCAATCATTTCAGAAACCTATCAAATGAGGACAGTTAAAGATTCTTTTTACATTTTGTATCCTATCCAGTAGACAAGTAGCTGCAAATTTCGAAATTGTTGGTGACCCTTCTATCGAATTAGGTCCTTAAGTTTTAAACTGACGTTGCCCAACCAATTTGAAACTTGTATGAAAATATAAATTTATAGTTTGTAGTTTGCATCGCTTTAAAAATATCACTTGCTCAATTTGCTTTCCAAATCTTCAGCTCAATAAAAAGGAATGATTTCATAGCTTACTTTTCGATTGAATAGGGTAACGGGATGTAATGTTAACCTAGCTTCTCCGTTAGGTCTATGTACCAAATATGTCATTAATTCGTCGATAACCAACAAAATTCTGTTGATATCAGGACAACTGAATTATTTCGTAGCAGTTGGGACAATATTAATCAATTTACAGTTGTTCCCTTCCGAGTAATTTCCAAATTCCTTAACTTTTTAGATATCATGACTTCACTGAGCTGAAGCTGAAGCTGCATAGATTACCTCTACGCTCTTCTAATGATTTAAATTTTGCTAAATTGAACCAATTAACCCAGTAATGCAGCCTAGATGTACAAATAATAGCAACTGTCCCACTGCAAAACACAGTGTCGCCTACTAATCAGCGGCGTGGTCATGACATATATGATTATCAATTTCGTAAGTAATTTTTAACTATTATACTTAACGTCTGGTGCAAAATCAATCTTCGACAAAGTTGATTCTCAGAATATTTAGAATTCCGACATATGACTACATTTGGGTTTTCATTCATGTGATACACGTTGCGAGTGCGAAATGTTGGAGCGTCACGAATTATGGTTAGATTTTGAACATTAATAACTCAGTTAATTTACGGTTGATTTCCATTATTTTAGCGCCAATTGATTAGAACATATACCACGCGTCAACATTGAAAATTATTTATTTCTAACATTTCATCATTGAAACATCAATAAATGTGAAGCTAAGGAACAACAAAAATCAACCTATCACGTATATCTGTACGATTGTTTCCTAACAAAGACAAGAAAGTAATAAACTATCCAGTTTGGGTGTATGTGTATGTATATTTTGAACGACTGTGTATTGCTGTGCAGAGAAGGAGAAGAGCGACACTCAATTCGTCATCATTATATATCTGACCCAGGGATGCCATATTCACAGACATGTCTGTAAATTTGCAGACTTTTCATTTTTATTACAGACTTTTTTAACGATGCAGACATTTCGCAGACATTATATTTATGTTGCAGACTTTTACAGACATTTGAAATATTTTTTCCTCTGGTTTTTTTTCTCTCTGGTATCCTCTGAAGTTAGGATTTAAAACGTACGAGGATTTCAACAGTATAGTAGATTTGGGAAGAAGCTTTGTTGAAATATTTTAAACCATTGTAGGTATCATTTGAAGTAGAAATCCTTGAAAAAAAACGACAGTGGTGGGCTACTTGGAGACACAATGGGCCCGAAGATAAGTATCGTAATTATAGGCCCTTTCCAAGGGTAACATGGAGTCCCTACTTATGGTAGTGTTCAATCCCACGCGTGTTCAAACCCATGCGAAAAATTACTGTCAAAGCGTTGGTAATATTGGTTCTTTGATATGAAGTCACAACGAAAATCAAGGTTCAACCTACGTTGCAAATACATGACCATAATAAAAAAACCAATAAATCATTTGAGAAATTTAGAGACTTCCTCGAAAAAATTGCTATGGTCAGGTAGAAACTTCTCAGAGGTATTGGGAGCAAACAGTTCATGCAAGAAGAACGTTCAAAAATTCGTTACCGAAGTTCAAGATCATACTTACCAGAATTTCAAGACAGAACTTCCCCAAGAATCAGGAAAGGACTAATCAGAGCTCCAGGAAGAAGTGTAGGGGAGTGGGCTTCTCTGAAGTTTGGAATTTTTAGGAGTTTTTGGAGTTCGCCCCAAAAATTCAAGATTGAACTTCCTAGAAGTTCAGAAAAACAAACTTCCCCAAATTTCAGACGGGAGTTAACCAAGAAGGGCACTACCTATAATTTCTCAAAAAATCTGGAAAAAAACCCTCAGGACGATGCTTCACAGAAGTTGAGGAAAGAACTTCTCTCAAGTTCAGCAAATAACTTCCCAGAAGTTCCGGTAGAAACTTCTCGAATTGTTAGTTGGAACTTCCTAGAAGTGCTTGGCAGTTTTTCCAAAGCTCAGAGGAGTACATTCTGCATTTCAGAATAAGGATTTCTCAAAATTCTTTAGCGAGAAAAAAATGAAACTTTCCAGGAGAGTTGGGGGTACTCCCTTCTAATTTGAGCACAAATTTTCCAATAGTTCCGGAACTAACTTCCCAAAGCCCGGGAGAAAACTTCCCAAAATTTCAGAAGAGGACTTCTCAGAAGCCCAGGCAGAAACTTCAAGAACAAATTTAAGGGAATTTCGGAATATAATTTTCCTTGCAGAAATGCCGGCATTTCACTGCGTGGTTTGTTCATCATCAATCCGAACGGAGTAGTCCGACAGATAACGATCAATGACCTACCTGTAGGCCGGTCTGTGGACGAAACGTTGCGACTCATCAAAGCCTTCCAATTTGTAGAGAAGCATGGTGAAGTCTGCCCGGCCAATTGGGATCCCAAATCTAATGCCGATACTATCAAACCCGATCCAAAGGTTCGAAGTCTTATTTCAACAAACATGGCTGAACGGAGTTGAATGTTTTTTCAAAATGTTTGTTTATTTGTGAAGTGGAATAGAGCTTCTTGTAAAATTTTTGTCCATTAATTTTATTTTCCAAAAAATTTAGTATACCTGGTGATTAGGAATTTTTGTAGGGTTACAAGGGACTTTTAAAAATTCGTTCACATTGCAGAAACTTCAAGAACAAATTTAAGGGAATTTCGGAATATAATTTTCCTTGCAGTTCCGGATGGGACCAATCAGAAGTTTGGAAAGAATAAGCTCAGGAACAAACTTCCACGAATTTCAGGAAGAAACCTGCCAGAGAGTTCACTACCTGTCGGGTCAAGAAGAAATTTTTCAAAAAAATCAGTAAAGAACTTCTCGGAAGTTCACAAGAGGACTTCTCAGAAGTTGCGAAGAGACCAAAAGTTTAGTTGACTACCCAGAAGTGCTAGAGAGCTTCCCTAAAGTTCCGAATCGAACATTCCAGCATTTCAGAATGAGAACTTCTCGAAGTTCACGAAATTCCAGAAATTATGGTAGATTCTCTTGAAAAAATCAGGAAGAAAGTTTCCAGAAGTATAGAGAGATCTTTCTAGTAGTTTAAGCAGGAATTTTTCAGAAATTCAGGAACAAATTTTCCCGAAGTTCAGGGGAATACTACCCTGAAGTCTCAGAAGAGATTTTTTCGGCAGTTCATAAAAGAACTTCTCAGAAGTTCAGGAAGAAACTTCTAACAACTAAAGAAGATTTTCCAAAAATTCTGGAGAGTTCTTTCTCAAAGTTTTGCAGAAATATTCCTCGTAGTTCAGGATAGGACTTATCAGGAGTTTAGAAAGTAACTATGTTCAGGAAAAAATTACCAAATGTTTGTGGAAGGTAAGGTTGGATTCTTAAATGCGAATTTCGAGTGACTGCCTAGAAGTTCATGATAAATTTTGCCTGAAGTTCAGGAGGAAACTTCCCATAATAAAGCAAAGAGCCTTGCATAAGATCAGGAGAGAGTTTCCCTGAAATTTAAGAGATAATCACTGACTAACCGAAGAAGCAGTTGTAGTAGATATAAGTTTAAAGTTGAATAAATAAAAATAAACTGTTATGTTTGAAATTGAATGAATGAGATGAAATCAACCAGATCATTTTTCAGGGTGCTTTTCCGTTAGCGGTAAAATCTGTGACTAGGTGCGTATGTATACGTAACAGAGGCACGAGTTCAATAATAGTATGGGTTGAGCTTTTCGAAATACTTGAGGTTGCGAGAGCAAGACAGCCAAGGTTCGGCAGCCGTGAGAGACGGCAAGTTTGAAGATAGTCCAGCGCGGTTATCGTAATAGAGCCGAGCCAAATACGAATGAAAAGGTGCGAGTGGAAAACCCGCTAGTGTGAAACTTTTTGGAATGTTCGTGTGTTGGTTGGCAGACAATGAACGCACGATCGGGGATATGGGAGAAAACGTTCGGTTTATTGAGACTTGCCTATCGCATCGGTACATTGGATCCATAAAGAGAGAAAAAACCGAACTGGGATGAGAAAGTGACTTCGTCTCCAATCATAGATGAAGGTTCACGCTCGTGGGGCCGAATAGGAGACGGATTCTGTTGGCTATTGTTGGCACGATCGCACGCATAGCAACTCCGTCGACATTTGAAGGTGGTGAAAAAAAAATGGCTACGAACCGTTACGATAGCAGTCTATACAAAAATCATTCATATGACCATAATGATATTGATGATCATGAGTGATGATGACACCATATGGTTATTGTTGAAAAAAAAAAACTGGAAAGAGCGTTACAGGGGAAAAACAACTATAGAAAATTGTGTCATCTATGCGATTGCTTCAAGCTTCAGTGTCACTTAAAAAATATGAAAAAATAGTGTAAGGTTGCATACAATCCATGAAATAGATGCACAGATAAAAAGAAACATTAAATTTTCTGCGTTATCTAATGCACATAAAGGGAATGCTTGATTTGGCAGAAAATTATAGGTTATTTCATGTAAATTTAAGCCAGATAACGCCTGAATCTAGCCTGTTGTATGAAAGATTGCAAACTTTGTTGTATGCAAACATTGTTCACGCCTTATTTGGCTTGGAATTAAACGAAGCGAAATTTTATGCGCTCGTTAAAATTAATTATTTTTTTCTGTGTGCAGACATGTTTACATAATCACACAAATAGCAATAATGACATAACTTGCTCTCTTATTACGTCTTTTCGTTGAAAGAAGTCTAATTTTCTAAAAAAAAATTACAGACTTTTATAGACATTCCCAGACATTTCAAATTTTTGTCACAGACATTTGATAAAAATATCTGGCATCCCTGATCTGACCGCAGTGTGCTCTTGACGTGTTTCGTCGTGTTTCTGCTGTAAATCTCAGTTCGATTTTCGTGCGTGTTGGACCGGTTCAACAAGGCGTTTCATCGAGGACGGTCATCGGCCCTTTTCAGGGCCGCCACAATTTAAATAAAAGAGTAAATTTGCCAGCTCAGAATAATTAAAGAACCTGTATTAGGAAAGAGGCGACATCTCATACATTTGACTTTTCGCAAGCCTTCAACTGATAATGTCCGATTCAAAGTTAATTTGGACGCATTCAAGTGATCATAATTCAAGAATTAAACAACATACAGGGTTGATCAAAATGTCAAAAGGGTATTTATTCAGCTTTCAAACGATATACAACAAGTCATTACATTTCACCGTTTCGAACGAGCTGTCGCACTTTACTTGTGATCGATGCCATCGTGATCTGCACAGTCGCTGGTGACACTGTACCGGCGAACTTATTCCACTTTAAACGCAATTGTTATGCATTTATCACTTCTTTACCGCATTCTCGAAGTTTTCGCTTGACAATTGCTCAATATTTTTTGATCGGTCTGAACTCAGGGCAATTCGGAGGATTAATCTTTTTGGCGACGAAATTAACATTGTTTCCAGCAATTATAGTACCTCCTTAGAGTAGTGGCAACTGGCTAGATCCAGCCAA
Organism: Aedes japonicus; assembly: GCA_034211315.2. Lineage (NCBI taxonomy): Eukaryota > Metazoa > Arthropoda > Insecta > Diptera > Culicidae > Aedes > Aedes japonicus. The sequence goes on along the minus strand of JASCZW010007044.1, from coordinate 14,042 downwards.
AACAAAAGGTTGCTCTTGTGTTGCCGAATGAAGGGTGAAATCCGCTTTTTCAGACACTCTTTAACGTAAACCTTCAACGTCATTGTGTGAGATGTGATGAAAACCTTGGTTTTAAAGCCACAACTGCAGATTCTTTGTGAAATCATTAGTTTCATCATTAGCAAGAAGGGACATTCCCACAACCAGTTGCCAGGTTAAATTTTCGTGCAGGAATTTGCTTATATTCCAATTTGACAAATGATTCGTCATCCATTGAAATACAGCCATCAAATTTCGTCAAAACTCTTTCGTATAGTAATTGTGCTTGCTTTTTGGCCACTAAATTTTGTTTGAGGGAGCGATTCGGATGTTTACTGGCACAAAAAGACTTATATCCTTCTCTTGAAAGGATGTTACGCACGGTGGAAAAGGTGGAATGATATTTCTTTGCCAAATCACGGATGGAGACACCTGGGTTGCCTTTCACGTACCTCAACTCCTTTCTCCTCAGCTCTTTGTCCCTAGTGCCACTTTTATGATAGATGCGCTGTGCTCTATACACACTCGGAGTATCCTTGTAACGTTTGATTACAAGACACACCGTTGACTTTGGGAATTTTAACACTTATGCCGCTTTTGAGGCAGACCACGAAGGAGTCTCTAGATGTTTGAAATGCGTCGATCAATCGAGAAAAACTTTTCGCCACTGTCTTTGTCAATAAAACATCAACAAATTCCTGTCAATCGTTTGTTCCAACCACCAGGAGCGCGATGGTGTATTAAACCGTGCGTCCAGATTTACTTTGAATCGAGCTTGAATCGCTTGTTCCAATCGATCAATTACGTCTCTTTTATTATATAGGCTCTTTGAAAATAATAACATTCATTGCACATTGCTACGTAGTCCTACGTCATCTTTGCCGAATCACGAATATCTCAAACTTATTTTTTCTCATAAAAAATGTGGCAGTATTACGCAATCATCGAAAATGTCTACCTGACTTAAACAGCGATTTGACGTAGGTTTTTATTCGCCTCTTCTCGCAAGTCTCAACTCAGTGTTATATTTTTACCACATACGTGTTTTAAACTCACGACATTTAGCTTGATTGGCTTAGATGTGAGCTATTGTACCAAATCTGTCCCCTTACTGATCCAATATTTAAACGGAGAGTACTACACCAGGCTCGACCTGAATGATTCTAGTGATGGTCATTTAATAATATTTACTTCAAGAAAAAGAAATAAAACAGAATTAATAATCGATAATCTTCATCTGCATTGAAAACCTGTCTTGGCGAACGAAACTGGCTAGGATACCGTTTATTTATATACATCCAACCTTTGTTGAGCTCACCATGAGTTATTAAAATCCAATGAGATTATACCAGAAGGCTCGTCGGAATGATTATTAAAATAAAAATATATATTCATGGAATATTTGCATAATTTTGTTCACAAATCTTTTGAATGGCTCAGACTGGACAGATTTTACGGATGCTAGAGCTTTCGTGACAAGGAATTTTCATGATAAGTATAAAAAAAATAGACCTCTAAGAGAAAGTGCATGTTTGGAGCCCGTTATTTATACTCTTTATGTCTACAACCCTACTTATAGTGATCGTTTGGCCGACTTTCAACTAAATGTTTAAAGTGCACTTCCGCTATTTTCAACTTCATTGCCGACAGGCAGTCAGAAAAACGACAAACTTAAAAGCTTTTCTGCCGGAGCCTCCAAATCTCAGATATGTGTTTCGTAGTTTATCTACAATATAAAGCGACAGCGAAAAATATGCAAATATCAAATCTTTTAATTCATTTGTCCATGAGACAGTTATTCCCAGTCCAGAAATGAAACATTATAGAATCAAATCAAATTTTATTTTGCATCGCATCTTATCAAATGTATTAAAGCCATCTGCTTCATAGATTATAATTGATCTTGTCTTACATCTTGAAAAATCCTGCATGAGCAAGTGCTAAAGTTCTTAATAGGCGTTAAGTATTTCAAGAGCACTCGTTTGAAAGCAATTACACGTATAGAGTCGGAAATCCACCAAGGCCCATCTACGTGACACACATTCGGTTCCGCAAATGACTTTTCAAAAGCAGAGGATTCATTTTCATTTTCCGAATTCTTCGAAAGCAAATCAATTGTTCAAGTTTGCTGGGTGTTTTTCGTTGCCATACATTTAAATTCACTTAGATGTACACTCAAGACTTATTGTTTATTCATGAACACGTTTTTAAAATGCTTTTGTTAGCATTAATGGCGTGTTGTCGTGTTGAAGCATACCAGTTTGAAATCAAGCAAACTGGATGGACTGTTGACAGGATGTTGATGGTACAGTAAAAACGAGAATAAATAGATACATTAGTTGACATGGAAAACTCATCTGGATTTAAGTATTTAGGAGCATTACCCTTTCCTACTTGAAATTGTAAGCTGTAAAAATATGTAAAAATGGCTTTAAACAAATTTTAACGCTCACTCGGATGCAAAGAAGTCTAATACCATCCCACTTCAATTAATGCAATCAAAACAAAACGAAAATCTATTTCAATTGAATCTTATTCTTCCAACGGCATTGAGAGTCAAATGTATCACAGAAAAACCACTATGGATTTAGCATCAGCATTTTCATATGCCAGTTGAAATCAAATCATATTTGCATGAAGCAAAGTACCGAGCAACAGTCGTGTCTGTTCGCATTTCTACATTTGTTCTCCGCTGACAGTACAACAGTTGAATTCTCATGAATGCAAGGTTTGTACGAATTCTTGCTTGCATTTTGTGTGAGTTTCCATTGTCGCGAGATCTTGATTGAAATTCGGATCACCAAGCCAGCCGTGATATAACATTCGACTGCTTTGATTTAAGCATCTCCTATGAATGACTTTGCCACAGGTATTTCCACTTTTTACATTTTCGGTGCATCTTCGGTGAACTCATTGCAAAAGGATATTCGACATTGTTTGATACTTTTTAAACCCTAAACTAATCTAATCTTATACATCTTGACGATAAATCGAGTTATTAGTACACGGCACTGAAGAAGTCTGCACATTGTAGACGAAATACGCGTATCTGTCAAGATAAGCAATAAAGGTAGTTGGAATTAATTTTAAAATACCAATTTTTCCTCTCATTTCTAGTAATATTTATGAAATCATGAGCTGTTTTTTTCGTTTAGAAGAACAAATTATTTTCCGTGTAAATTATGTTAAAATACGGTGTAGCAAAAATCCGTGGTGAATAGGTTGAAGGTTCTTAGATGGTTTTCACTTTGCACTTGAAATTTATAAATCTAGAATATAAATAACGTGCATATAAAAAGAGGTCTAGCTCCTGTAACCGCATATGAGTCCCATTACTATATTTTTCATGATAATTTTCAATCAGGTTTTAAACAGGTTCAATTTAATAATCATTTGTATTTCTCATGTGTGACATATAATTTGCCTATGATGAACAAGATTTTCCCCCAGTTGCATCATCGCCCAAAGCTTCTGCTGCTTCTCATTATGAGATAAGAACTCTCCCACATCATTTCAACATGATTCTTGTATTTTAACTTGAAGAAGCTGTTGGGCCACTTACAAAGTTGGCCCTCCCACGGTGATAGGACTAAAGTGCCCAAAGCGGCACTTACTTGACCGGGTTGGCTGCTGTTGTTTTCTCCAACAGTTCCATAGAGCCTCACCATCAAACCCTTATATTCTAGGTGGATTTATCTACTCACAGTGGAGAAAAAGGGTCTCAAGCACAGGGCCAACCCTATTGCCCCTGGTTACCCCTGCCACATCATACAGCTATGGAGCTGTCACTCCTCAGTTGGCCCGTTACAAGAAACAGAGCGCAGCAATCTCTCTACCGCAGGCTGTGTGTGTGATGACATTCACGCCATCGAAGCTCATTAGACTTTTTGACGATTAATCATCTTTCCCTTTCTGACACATGCAGAGGTTTTTTTTCCTCCAAATGATTTGCCTTTTTACTTGCACTCCTTTGATCTAAATTGTGCTGTAGTGTGCGTGCGCTAAACGTCACTAAGCCTAATAGGACCGACCCATACCGCAACCCAGCCGGCAATGGAAACTGGGTTGCGGACCGGCCCAATATGTCGCCATTATGGACGACGGGCAAGTACCCGAATCAGGAGTTTGTGTCTACTACAAACGAAGGCTTCGTGGTTGTAAAAGTGAATGGAGTTTTCTCTGTAGCTGCTACGCACTGCCAAGATGGTCGATCGAACATTTTTTCCAATATGCTGGATCGGATGACAACTGAGCTATCTGGCCTAAACCCGTTGCTAATAGCGGGGAATTCAACGCTTGGGCGCTCGAGTGGGGAGCCACCTTACTAACTCCAGGGGTCATTCTTCTGGAGGCCTTGGCTAGCCTCAATTTGGATTCAGCAGTCCTGGGCTGCTTAGCAAGTGGAGGGTGGATGATGGCTACACCCATAGCGACCACTTGGCGTCCGTTATTGTATCGTCCACAATACAGGGCAGCGTGCGTAGGAGGAGCATTCACTCCATTTGTCCGTAGATGGAGGACGTGATGTAGAGACATTTAAGAGTGAACGAAACTTACGCGATACCCAGGAACCTTGCGGCGAACGACTCGTTATGGCACCTACACGAGCGTGCAATGCGACCATGCCGTCAAACCGAGTGAATGGAAGATCGCCGGTATATTGATGGACGGAGTCGATCGCCAACCTACGACGAACATGCATCCACGCAAGACGGAGGATGCAAAGAGCGTGCGGTCAGACGCCGAGAGAATCGAGCGTGGAGGGCGCCGGTTGCCGCGAAGGCCACACTGAAGAGGGAGATAAAGGCCAGCAAGCGAGCTTGATTCGAGGGCCTGCGTTAAAGGCCAATACGAATCCATGGAGTGACGCCTTCCGGGTAGTAATGGCCAAAACCAGATGATCGGTGGCTCTAACCGAGCAATCACCAGAGCTGCTGCAGGTGATCGTTGGGAGACTCTGTCCAAGCCACAACCCGAGTCCATGGCCCCCCGCCGCCGTAGATTTGTCCCATGACCAGAGTTCCAGTATCCCATACCGTAACACTGTCATAGCGACGGAAGGGTGGACGGCTCAGACGAACACTCAAGACCACGTGGACATTGACAACGGCACAACGGGGGCCGCAAAGAGGCGACGGTGACAAATGAGGAACTCATTGCGATAGCAAAGTCGCTAAAAATGAACAAAACGGTGAGACAGGATGGTATTCCGAACCTGGCTATCAAGACGGCTCCCGAAATGTTCAAGGTAGTGATGACAAAGGTGTCTGACCGAAGGCGTCTTCCCGGATGCCTCGGAAAATTCAGACCCTTCGTGTTGCTACCAAAGACAGGGAAGCCACCAGGAGATCCATCGACATATAGACTCATATGTCTGTTGGTACAGCGGTTAATGTGCTCGAGAGGGTAATCCTCAACAGACTGACAACATACACGAAGGGTATAAGCGGTCTGCCCTACAACCAGCTTGGCTTCCGTAAGGGGAAGTCGACGGTGAATGCCATCCTGTCCGTCACAAGACGGCCGAGGTGGCAACATAGCGCAAGAGGCGTGGAGTACGATACTGTGCAGTGGTCGCCCTTGACGTGAGAAACGCATTCAGCGCTAGTTAGTGGCAACCACCGACTCGCTCCAACGCCTTCAGGTTCCTGAGTACCTGTACAAGATTCTTGGAAGTTACTTCCAGAATCGCGTACTGGATACTACAACACAGAGGCAGGTCAGGCGTCCAAACAAAGTTCAATCCTGAGACTGCGGTACGGTGGTGAATAATCGAAAACCGGTGCAACATGTGACGATCAGCGCAGGTAACTGCACAATCGAATCGAAGAGGTCTTTGAGGTATCTTTGGGTCATGATCGACGATAAGCTGTCCTTTATCAGTCACGTCGATTACGCCTGTAAGAATGCCTCTATGGCTTTATCAGCGATTATCCCGCATGATGTCGAATAGCTCGGCGGTGGAAGGGAGTACGCGTAAACTCCCTGGCCAGCGTCACCCTGTTCATACTTAGGTACGGCGGTCCGGCATGGATCACCGCCTTGAGTACCAAGAGCTACACTAGTAAGCTAGAGAGTGCGCACAGACTTATGTGCCTGCAACATGGTCTGTGCCCTAGCGGCGATGATGTCAATAGGCATTGTCATAAAAGAGGACGAAGAGTGCTTCGAACAACATGGAACAAGAGGTATTCGAAAGACATGGCCCAGTTAGATCAACCACAGACTCAATAACATTTTTCCCAGAAAATGCAGGATCGAATCCCATGTCACGAACACCTTCTCGTGGTTGCGCTTTTTTTTCAATTATAATTTGAGCCGATAGTTTTTTATTGGTAACGTTTCTTTTTTATTGGTAACAAATTACTTGTAGCTCTTTGTATTGTTTTCGTAGACTTAGCGAATGTTCTTTCTTTGTCAACAAATGCTTAGTGCTTGTGACAGTTCCGCGTGAGGCATTAATTACGAAGGCAGCTTCTTAAATGTACAAATCAGTTTCGTTGAGAACAAACAAGAACAAAAACAACGAATAGATTTGTTAGTCCTAGCTTAGATTTTGTAATAAAAACGAAAATTAATTTTCAGTGTACAACTTCGACTTGATATTTTGCCATGAACGCCATGGACACCTCCAGCTGTTTGTTTTTTGCAGTTTTCTTACACTGTGAAAATTTGTGGGGAAATTGTTTTCCGACTATTTGATTTTTTAAATCATTATAAAATTTCATTATGAAATCTCTGTTGAACGATGCTCCTTCTAGACCCTTGTATTTTTAGAAATTTGTGATGTCTGGAAAAATGGAAAACATCAGCTGATTTTTGTTAATAGTTCCAAAAAATTTTCTCGAGGACAAATCGCATGAAAATTGGACAACCTGCAGCTCATATCTATCCGACAGTGAAACAAAAATACCCCCTCATTACGCCTTTTATGGTCAATAACTTCTTTAGCTTATTAATATACATTCGAAAAGTGAACAAAAAGTAATCGCCAAAGAAAAAAAAAAAAAGGCTCATTTTAAAAACAGATTGATATGGATTATTAAAAAGGTGATATTAACACAAAGTCTGAAATTTCATGCTTATCATGAAGCTAACTTCAAACAAGATGTGTTCAAATTTTGGGCAAACTTGAAACAGAAATAGAAACCATTAAAATATCATGCATTGACCTATCAAGCTTTCTTCGTTTGTTTCGGCTTTGCCTTTGTTACAAATTGAATATTTTAGAATGTTAACGTGATGTAATCTAGCGTCTGCAAATCAAAAAAAGAAACACAAGTTTCGTACTGCTACTTCAAGCTCCCTAGGGAGTTAATCTCGGTCACGATTATAGTTTACCTTTTGTGCTTTCGACTCGCATTACCTTGAGGATCGAATAAAGACAACTGAACCGCAACACTTTTCAACCACTAAACGGTATGGGAAGCTGTCAGCGATAATTTATCTGCACAACTTCAGGTCATGCTCTGCTGAAAATTTGACACAATGCCGAAGTAATTAAAAGTAACCACAGTAGAACTGAAACCTCCAGCCGATGAATGATACATTTTGAAAAAAAAAATGTTTATTTTCAGAAGACGTTGACCCACTCGAGTATGAACTTTGGTGTGGTGAAAAAACTCGGCCATAAAAGTTAGCCAGCTCCAAACGAAGTCATTTGAAGTAAGAGATTGAGTTTTGATATGGATACGGGATCAACAAACGAACCTCAAAGTGCTTCTTTCATCGTTCCTGCGGGCTAATAAATAAATTTGAAGGAAACATTTTTTTATCAACATAAGACAAGTTATTCAATGCCATTATGACTCATTTGGTAGGTCTATAGAGACATTATGATTGTTTATTATAATAGAAAACAAGGCTCCGAGTATTGCCATATAAACTTTACTGCTGTTAGTTAATTTAAGCCTACTGCTGAAAGAAATATTGTTTACTTAATTTCACGAGTTTAAAAATCACGAGTTAGCTTCTGAGTCAGGTCTTCTGTACTGCGGTGGGTGATACCATCCACTCACCCTGATTTCCTGGCTATCATACAACGAATTGTGCCGAACCTACTCAAAATCAACGTGCATTCGGGTCTCCTGCAGTGAAAATTAATTTTATTTAATATTATAAACACAGAGCACAGATATCCAAGCTGAAGTGCCCACCGTGTGTAAATTTCTGTAACTGCCATTTAAAAATTACAGTTCGTTTTCGTTAGTTTTGGTGAATCGCATGTTGATGGCATGTTGAGATTTGATAGCCTGTCAATTTTAGTTTGGTGAAACCTAGACAAGGCGGCGTTGTTTTTCCAATGGTTTGCTTTTAAAAGTTTACACAGAAATTGGGAAAAAAAATGTTCGAGCCTGAATGTCTGTTATGAAATCGAATGTAGGACTAACGAACCTGATCGTCGTTTTCTACAACGGAACTGATTTGTAATTTTTAGGAAGCTACCTTCGTAATTAATGTCAGACACGCAGCTGTCGAAAGCACAAAGCTTTTGTTGTCACAGAAAGAACATTCGTGCAACTACCCCAAAAACTACGAATAATTCGACACAAATTTAAAAGAAACGTCTCTCTGTTGCTTGCATTGATGACTGACAGATCTACTTTATCGACTCGAAATATTGTTGAAAAAACAAATCGCAACCACGTGGACTTATCCTGTGTTTTTTTTTTCAATGATTCTTAAATTGGGTTGCGATCCGGCATTTTTCGAAAAAAGCTGTTATTGAATCCGTAGTTGATCTCTGTAGGCCACGCTAACTCGAGAGGAAATACTTGATCTATCAGTTTGCAGTTATAAATCTTGACCGTGCTTTTATTTTTATTTTGGGACTAATAAATGATTCTCGCTGAACCCAACAGCAACTCCAACATGCATGAATACATTAAAAGAGAAGCAACGATTGGCTGGTCTTCGCGAAATTCATTTTGTTCATTTTACAAAAAGGTCTAATAATAGCATTTTACCAGTTAAAATGTTTAATGAAATAAACAATACATATTGTCTATGTACAAAATCCTTGTATACAAAACGAGTGAAAGCTAATCTACAAAAATAAATTAACAGTGTATAATACGGTAAGTGGTATCATTCAACTCTAATTTCTCAGACGTCTTGCAGCCAATTAGATGGATTGCTGGCAAGTAACAAGTTTATCATATCCCCTAACTACAAACAAAAAATCAACTCAATTGGTCGCAGGGCATCCTGGAAATGGGTGTGTTTGAGCACCTATAGTTCTACAGGAGAATTGTTATTCGTTACAAGAAAGCCAACAGATCAGGGTGGATTGATGGTAACACCAACGGTATTCAAGTAGACCCGACATTAATTGCAAATACTTGAAATCATTCAAGGTCCCTTAGGACGATAGTGAAAAAACTTTATAGGAGAATATTCAAATAATTGAGTTCATGATGTCACCGACAAACCGACATGAAACTCAATCTTCACTATTGATCAAGAATCCATAATGTCCGATTCAAATGTGCAGCGATTCCAGCTGTCAAAACCTATATAATTATTTTATCTAGATCAAATAAATGTGTCCACAATTGTTAAGACATGATCCCTCTTACAAAATTCCCAAGCGTGTTTGTGGCTTCAAAAATCGTTCTCAGCGAACACGAAGATAGATTTCAGTAATAGGATTTGAACAGAAATGTGACATTAAGACATTTTCTATTGTCATTCATGTCGGTTTGTAGGTGATGATATCACCGATTTTTGAGCTAAGAATTTAATTAGTAAATAATATTCTTATAAAGAGACTTTTTCTTTCATTTGTCTTAAAATTTCAAGCTCATTTACGATTCCTAACTTATTTTGGAAGATCCAACTAGGACTAACTTTGTAAAGCGTCCCTTTCTTAAAGACTGTCCACGTTTAACTTTTCTTTCTGTGTAGATTTGGAAATATTCCATGGATCGCTGAAACGTTTCATTTCTACGACAGCTGAAACTCTCTACTTGTTACATTCATTCAGTACAATGGTGTCGAATCAAGTGGAAGGCACAAACGGAGTTTGTACGAACGGCAGCAAATATCCAAATTTATCAGAAGGCGATCGTGCCAAGAAATTAAAACTACCGTAAAGTACCGTTTTTTGTGTTTTCAAATCTTTTGAACAGCGCTTGACTGTGGATTGGAAGGTTGGATGTGGAACAAATCGAAAAGTCTGTTCCCGAAAAAAAGGGTATTGCGTAAAAAAACAATCTTTATGTGCGAAATGATGATGAACATGAATGCAAATCTTTCTGTGCTCGCTAAGTTTGGAAGTCAAACTCATAAGTACGAAAAGTCAAACACAGGCAAGGACTGAAAGCGTACAAAGTGAAAGAGATCCCCAAACGTGATGACAAGCAAAATTTAACTGCAAAAAATCGTTAACACCATTTTTTTACAAATATTTTCTTGCATCATAATGGACGACAAAACATACGTACTCAACAGCTTCCGGGTCTAGCCTTTTATACCGCAATGCAAAGTAACGCCGTTGCCGAACATTTCCGCACAAATAAGGTGTCCAAATTCCCGAAGAAGTATTTGGCAATATCAATAAAGACGTATACAGGAAAGAATGTCTGCAAAAGCAATTGCTACCGTTTATCAGAAGCCACGACTCTCCAGCTCTATTTTGGCCTGATTTGGTCCCTTGTTGCTATGCGAAATCCGTACTGAAATGGTATAAGGTACAAGAGGTCAAATACGTGCTAAAAAAAAGCAAATCCACCTAACTGTCCAGAACTTCGCCTAATAGAGAAGTAATGGGCTCTAGTTAAGGGGAAACTCTTCGAAACTAAGAAAAAAGCAAATGATAATAATGTTTTTTTTTGCTTCCATTGTTTTGGTTTCCGAAATTTAACGTGGACAGGCTTTATATGATAGTTGAAACAATGCACTATGTGGCTAAATTGTAGGTGCAATGAAGTGCTTTTCTGATGTTCAGCCTCCGAAATGGGTTATTGTCAAACGAATGTGTTTGACTCTAAGTGAGTGGCAGCGCAAGCCTGGTTAAGGTAAATAGGAATGAAGTATCATTCACACAAAAATCAGAATATAGTTTTTCAGCAAGACGGAGCCCATGGAGGGAACCTAAATATGATAAATGCCGTGTTTGAAGATACGGCTTTAAGATCTTAAGCCTGCAACAGCTTTTATGTATGTATGTATGGTAGCCACCATCCCCTCTAGCCCTTGGCTTGGATGCAGCTCCACTTAACAGCAAGATCAAATTGGGCCACCGATCTGAATTCGCACTATCGCTGTATGAAGGGCCAAAAACGGAGGGGTGGACCCGTAAGCAGAGACACTTACACGAAATCCACGGGAAATTAAGAATCTCCTTCCAACGATATGATCCAACAAATCGAATAACACAATTCGCAATACTCATTAAGCTTTCTACAGGATGGCTTGTTAAGAAGGGCGCGTCACTCTCCCTGAAACTGTTGGAGTAGAACTCGCAGCACCACACTCGAATCGGTAGGATAAGAAATGATACTGTTTGTTCCTCCTAGACTCAGGCAGTCAATCAAACCATCGTCCAGTTTCAGCTTGAATGATACCCTGGTGCTCCTCCCAACCCAGTATTTATTATATTTATATAAATATAGATGTAATGTAATAATAATATGTTATATATGATTATATAGTAGAGCAAAAATTATATAAGGATATTTAGTTAAATTATGTAATAGTTGGAGTTCACGAGCCTATGATAACCATGTTAAACTAAATTAATTAACCTGCTGAAATAATAATATTAAGGCAGTAATAATAATATGCAGCTTCGTACCACTTTGTATCACTGATGGGTGACTGTATCTCTGGAATGTGAAGGTCATCTTGTTATTCATTGAGGTATAAATATCAATAAAGCATTCAATTGTATATAAAACCATAATATTATATTATTACGTATTTAATCATGACATATAGATATATAACCTTCTGGAATGAAGAGCATTTATTAATTTTGATTATTATTTGATATAATTTAATAAAATAATTAAATAATTAAAATAAAATAAATTATACCGGCCGGATCACCAAACTGAAGCAGTTAAAATTTTATTAATTATTTTATTACTTCTTCCATAATATTATATGTATGATATGCAATTAATAATGATGAACAGCTGTGTTCCTCTGAACCGCTCAAATAGTAGTTGATGATCGTGTACTGAAATGTTAAGGTCATATTACGCCATTTAATGGAAAATATAATGAAGGAATTAAAGGTTGAGCGGTCGAGAGAGTCGTCAACATTTCTATTAATGAAAATATGCTAGAGCTTGTAAAAAACATGCATCATATAATAACACATACTAGTATCTACACATCTATATATACATCCATTGCTACTTTCGAGAAGGCCACTCCGACGGTGCTAGATACAGCTGAAAATTGATCCCCATTCTTACTGATGCTTCTACCAGAAGATGATCATCCTATAACCGCAAGACCTCCTCTCCTAAACTGTATGGTACCTGAGAGAAATTTGCCTTTCTGGCGTAATACATGTAATGAAATATACAGAATTAGGCTATGAATAAACAATGTCCTATAAGATAAAATATATAGTGAAGGTATATTGTAATATGAATTGAAAATTACATGTGTGCCGACTGCTGTTTTGTTGCAATTGTAGACAAACTTGCGCATCCATTATGAACCAGAAAATTTAGGCAATGTATGACCGCCATGAAAAAAAGAATTTTAAATTTTAAATTATTTTGTAATACCTGACGACCTGGAAGACCTGAAAGATATGAGAATGGAAAATTATGATATGATGTACCGGTCGCACCCCCTCACTTCGCTATTGTCGGATTGACAACATTGCCCAGGCTACGCCAACCAGCGTCTCCATGTTTCAGCTGGCAGTCTTTTGTGATCATATGACTCGTGGAGGCGTGAGGTAGGAACTTGTGAGGACCAGAGGTCGGTCGCACCCTCCTGCCAAGTTGTCAACTCACCATTTGAAGCCCTATCTTAAGCCTGCAACAGCTTATACTTAAATCCTCTTGATTGCTTCGTGTGCTTAGACTAAAATACTTTCACTACAATTTTAATGATAAGAATCTTTCCATTTTTAAATCCTTCACCGGTTCTTTTTCGTAATCATGGGCAGTGATGTCCATATCCTCAGTGTGTAAAGAGAGATTCTATTTTTTCCACACTCTTTCTACCTCAACGAGAGCTCTTCTCTCTTGTTTATATTCACCACCGTGTTTGCAAACGGGTAGCGCATGTGAGTGGAGAAAAATGATTTTAATTCACTACACTCGATCGCTCTAGAGTGAGAAGAAGAGCTCTCAAATTCACAGAAGCGAATGCAAATAAATTTCCTGACGCGTGCGCTCCAGTGAGCTCACTGGCTTGGGCTCTTCTGTTAATATACAGCAGTGACTGCAAATTCGCTTTGACACTACCTAACAAAGGAAGAAAGAAGAATGTTTCTCCCCGCTTTCTTTTTTCGAACATTTTCTAGAGCTCCGATAACGTCCTAACTTTCAATCGCACCAGCGAATCACAGAAGGAGCACTGGCGCGTCCTCGCACAAGTATACGCAGGCGAGAGCACGTGGGCGAAGACAGAAGAGAGCACGTGAGAGCGGTTGTTTAAAAGAGAGAGTGATTCACTCACTCCAATCAATCCCATCACAGGCGCACACTTTCACTGTCTATTTATCACCGAATAAAAGCGCACATTGCCATCTCTGATCATGGCGTCTGTTTTGTTTATATCTATTAATTGCAGAGAACTCAATGATCCCCCACTTATCTTAAAGTATTAAACAGTGAAGAAATCATATTCACTCTGCCTAATTAGTCTAAAACCACCCAGGCTGTAGAAAAATTCGTGAATTTGTCGTCAAACTTTTAAAGTTGCTTTGAATATTTTATGCGTATGTTATTTCATAATAATTAACTAAACCGACAAATCTGATTTTTGAGAGTTCCAACATTCTTAGCGTTTCAAGCGTTTTTTAAATGAAGCATCCCGTTTGTCTTCACAGT